>JAURVB010000242.1:0-10828 GCA_033002965.1 Piper betle
TAACAATCATCCCATATTTATTACCACAAATGAATATAATTCTGTCAAATATTAACCTTCCTTTGGGCCCATGAATTAAATACTCATAATCATCTTAATATTTGAAAAATATTAACCTTCCTTGGGCCCATGAATTAAATACTCATAACCATCTTAATATTTAAAAAATTAATTCTTCACAAAAGAGGCTACTTTGGCAGCATATTGTAGTCCTTAATAAATTTGAAAATATTAATTATGGCTGAACAAAAAAAGGTTATAAAAGTAACTTTATGTGGGAGTTTCTGAAACTATAAACTTTCGTAACTGTATTTTTCCTTACACTATTTTACTAAAAGAGGAATAAAAATAGAACAACCATGTATAAATTGCCTGTACTTTCCTTAATCCTGAATCTGTAGATCTGAATGGGATATAGAACTGATATAGTTCCCATCCATAATTCAAATATAAATTAAAACCTAATACTCATTGATTTAATATGAAGGTGGTTCTCAGTGGCGCTATGTTAGACTTTATTAGATTTCATATCAAATCATCGAGTAAATAAACTAGATAGCGGAAGCGTACCTGAAGCCATAAGAGAAACTAGAGTCTTGACCACCTTAGGTTTTGGTCTTCGGAATCCTAAGAAGAGTTTTCCAAAACCCCGAATTCTGGACATTGGGATACCAGAACGAAAACTGCTATATTGATTCGGGGACCTTAACCTCCTTATTTATAGCTGTAGTTTCATAAATTCATTTTCACCCATCACGAAAAGAGAAATATGAAAAGGTATCTACACATTGAATTCCATATTTTTCACATTGAATTCCACATCTTGGTCCATACAACCTTTCACTTTTGTAGATCAATTTAATTTAGGCCAACCTTAATTCCTGATTCACGTATATTTATTTCCAACATCCAACAAGTACTACACGACCTTGTTCGAAAGCAGGAAAGCTTCTACTATAACCCAACAATATTTTTTGAGGAATTTTGAAGACTTTAAAATGGGAAAATAGATGGGTGTTACCAGTCATATGATCAGATGCGCCTGAATCAATCACCTAGGAACCTGCAGGAGCATTGTCACGAGTGCTTGTTCCAGCTCGTGCAAAGGCAGCAGAAGGAACTTTGAGTTGTTCCTGTTGCTTCTACCAAGTTTCCAAATCTTTAGGATATGGTTGATACAAAGCGAGTTCCTCCCACCTTTCTTTGGCAAAATTGTAATAGTCTTTGAGAAACTTCCAGCTTGCTTTATTTTGAAAATCATATCACATAACTCACAGATCATATTGACATTATAATTGGCTGCCGAGGTGTTACTGACAAAAGTGTAAACTGCATAAGCAGTATCAAGGAGGATCACATCTGTGCTTATAGGTGGTTCCATGCTGTTCGATTTCCACGAATGCACCTGTGCATCCTCCTTCACCCACTTAGCATCTCCTTTTCCATCATATTCCTTCTCAAGATAATGAAGCTTATTATTGGATTTCAGGCATGTGTTAATAGCAGAATACTAATGAACAAAATTGAGGCCTTTCAATTTGGTGGTACTGATAAGAGGATCCATTCAATATATCAGAAAGAGTGGGTAATTCATTATCAGGAGCAACAACATGAAATTTCCCTTTCATCATGATAAGGGAATGCAAATAAAGATGAAGACACAAGGACAACACCAAAAGAAGTTATCAAAGAATGCAAAAAGCATTCAAAAAACAGGTTGTAAGGGATCAAAGGCTCTTGATGCCATGTTGAAATTTTGTATATATTAGAATTTAACTAGGCCATGAAAGCTTAATAGAGGAAGGAAACGTGAAAACCCACTTGGTTTTTATTAACATATTTATAGATTTTACAGGGAAAATAGATACAACAATCCTCAAAATACAAGCCCTAAATTATAGTAACAATTTAACTACTTGACTGATAATTCTCAAAGTCTGGATAGACATAAAGAATCGGTCATCAAATAGTTAAAACTTGACTTCTCCAACAATAACTAATCCTGTTTCAATCATATTCAAAGATTTGGTTTATTTGTAGTTTTATTTTATTTCTCAATAATTCAATGTTTTAGATACCACGCTTTGCACAATAGTTTTGGCACAAGACTCATCTTCTTCTTGACTCAATTTAATGTAAGTATTTCAATTCCTCACCTGATTCTTTAGTTTTGTTTTAATCTCTCTTTTTGAATAAATTCCTCATCATTGTCTTTAGTTTTATAAATCCTTGTGAATTTGAGCCATACATTTACTCCTTTCAAATTCATGATTTAGACTTGTGTACTATTTTAATTTTTACCCAATTTTTTAAAATAAAAAATTTTCTAAAAGCAAATATTCCATTAAAATCTACAGTGTTTCAATCATTATTTATTCAAATGTTGATAATATGAAACATTTTTAATGTGAAACCAAATATTTTATTTAAAATTTTAAAAATTATTTGAAGCCAATTTAAAAGAAAGGTTCCTCTGAAAAAATTTAGTCATGTCGACAGATAGAGATTACATAAGATTCCATGGTTGGAAAAGAGAAGGCTTGCGAAAGCGTGTCCTGTCCTTTACTTTTGAAGTAAACAGTAGACGCTAAAGAACAAATTAACAAGCAACCGAGACTATAGCCGTCCACAGCTAGGAATGATTTGTCTGATTTGTCATTGTTACTCTGTGCTGTTCCGAACCAATACGTTGTCAATCTAGAACTCACGGGGCGGGTCACAATTTGTCCAATATTGTTATAAAATTAGACAAATAAAACGAACTATTTTGGAAGTAACTCAATGGAGTTTCTTGCAAAAAAAAGGAGAGGAATCTTTTTATATCAATCAGTAGAAAAATCAAGACTAATTACTGATAAAAAAAAATCATTATAAATTGTCTTTGATGCCTTTCACTTAAATAGGGTTGCATTACCTAGTTTAAAAGAAAAGTTTCAGGGTTGACCTAACTAAATAAAGTGGTCAGATGTATTCTTTCCCTGAGCCACTCGATCTAGGTCCAACTGCTGTTGGCAATATCCGAATGGAGATATGCCAAATTTAGCCGATCTGACCGGTGTTCAAGTTTGTACAGGTTTAACTCGATTTGACTCAAAAATCGATACTTTATATAAAGTATAAAATTTTTAACTATATTTAATTTAAAATTTTTTATACAAATATAACTAAATTATAAAATATCATTATATTACAATCATTTTAAATAATTTATGCATATTTAAATTATCTTTTATACATAATTATGCTATTATTAAGATATTTTAATTATAAATTCAATTTTAGTATGAATTATCAGGAAAAAAGATAACAACAAATATGTATCAAGCTGGCTTGAATTCGACTCATATTCGAAAAAAGATAGCAACAGATGGTGTAATACTTCATACTTGGACGTCTTTTAATTGTCCCTTCGGTCGTTGTTGTTCGATGAGTTCTTGAAGCTAGGGAGTCACATTGCTTTGATCTGTAGTTAATCTGTCCAGAACCAATCCTAGGAGAAAACATCATTGTCGGAATTCTGCCAGCAAGTTGCTGATCGGAGAAGACAACAAAAGGAGTATTGAGGAAGTTAGAGGCAGTAGCTAAGGGCCGACTTTGTAGGATTCTTTTTGACCAACTCCGGTCGTCCCCAACCCTGCTGTGGTGTCCAACGTAAAGCTCTGTGAAGTGTTATTCGGATTATGGTGGAGTACCACTGGATTTTGTCACCACTATCGCCGGAAAAAATTCGGGAAGTGACCCATCGGAGAAGGGGAGAAAACAGAATAAAAAGCAGCAACAAGAGGTGGATTTTGTGGATTTTTTCCGACCACCCCGATCATTCCTGGCTCCGAAGTGGTGTCCTAAGAGTATAAAGAGAAGTAATCTTCAGGTTTGGGTAGAGTACCACCTGATTCAGTCGTTCGCCGGGGTAGCCGCCGCTGGAGCCTCAAAAGTGGCTGTTGCATCATGCCTAAGCGGATCTATCGGTTCCAATTAGTGGACCGAGTACGCTCGTCCTTTCCAGATCCTCAACCATATCTAGTTGCCCCACAAATTGATTAAACCTGTGATAGACTCAGAATCGTGATTGCATCTGTGACCCATCTACGACCGGGATTTGAATTGGCACATCGTGCACCACTAGCAAACAGATGCACACAGAGAAAAAGAGAGCCTGAGCACACTACCCGGCCCGGTCCAGTACTTATTTATTTTGAACCAACCCGAAGTGGTCTGGTTCAGTCCATTAGAAATCCAAAAATAATTTGAAGGCCTTATAGACCTTGGATCGAGCCGAAACTTACTACCCCACCATTTTTGGACACTCCGGACACAGTGGTGGGGTTATTTTAAAGATTTAGAGACCAAAAGGGATAAACTATAGCATCGGAGTCAAAGATCTCAAAGGCGAATTTATTTAAGGGCGGCAAAATTCACTATTTTGTGTAAAGTGTAAAATCAAAAGAGAAATAGTAGATTGTGAGTACCAATATCAACGTGGACTGATTTAGGAATTCAAGTTCAACCCTAAGGAACCACGTAAAAATTCTTCCTGTGTTATTTCCTGCCTATGACATCTTATTTGGATCGCACTATCTCTTTGCGTGGTAAGGGCGCCTTGGTCCTACCAAACTCTCAAACCCGAATTGAAAAGACACGATTCGTGGGAGCAGACTATCCTACCCCGAACAAATGAAAATCTGAATTTTAGTCATGTTGACTGATAAGGATTACAAACTCTGAATTTTAGTCATGTCTACAGACAAAGATTACAAAAGGTTCCTTGGTTGGAAAAGAGAGCTTGCAAAAGAATGTCCAGTCCTTTACTTTTGAACTAAACGGTAAACACTAAAGAACAAATTAACAAGCAACCGAGATTAAAGCCGTCCACATCTAGGAGTGATTTTTCTGATTTGTTATTGTTACTTTGTGCTGTTCCGAATCAAAACGTTGTCAATCTAGAACTACAGGGCGGGTCTCAAGTCGTCCAATATTGTTATAAAATTAGAGAAATGACAAGAACTATTTTCCAAGTAACTCATTAGAGTTTCTTGTTGGACATTATTAGATTTCATATCAAATCATCGAGTAAATAAACTAGATAGCGGAAGCGTACCTGAAGCCATAAGAGAAACTAGAGTCTTGACCACCTTAGGTATTGGTCTTCTGAATCTAAGAAGAGTTTTCCAAAACCTGAATTCTGGACAATGGGATACCAGAACGAAAACTGCTTATTGATTCAGGGACCATAACCTCCTTATTTATAGCTGTAGTTTCATAAATTCATTTTCACCCATCACGAAAAGAGAAATATGAAAAGGTATCTACACATTGAATTCCACACTTTTCACATTGAATTCCACACCTTAATTTATGGCCCATAACCTTTCACTTTAGTAGATCAATTTAATTTAGGCCAACCTTATATAATAACATATGACATAATTCCTGATTCACGTATATATTTATGTCCAACATCCAACAATCTCCCACTTGGACTTAATATATACACGAAGATAATTGTATAACCTTATGAGCTCCAAAACATATGCCATTATTCCAAAATAACAATCTCGTCCATTAATCAATGTCAATATAGGATCAAGGCGATTTTCGTTACATTTATCGTAACTAAACCCATCCATGGTCACATACATCAACATAATTAAATGACATAGATCAAGTATGGATGTGTAGCATGAAAATTACATGTAATTTGATCTAACATGCCTATTTTCAACTGGTCCAACCTTATGAGATCACCAAAAATACCAAAATCAGAGTGAACCTTAAACCAAATACAAACTCCCACTAAAGTAGCATATCATCAAATGATACAACACCCATATGAGCAACATGCTCATGAAAGACCTTGGGTGGTAAACTTTTAGTAAGCGGATCCGCAACCATGGAGTTTGTCCCAATATGCTCTATAGAGACTTTACCACTCTGAACTCTTTCTTTCACAACAAGGAACTTGATCTCTAAATGTTTTGATTTAGATGAGCTCCTGTTGTTATTTGAATATAATACTGCAGATTGATTGTCACAAAATATCTTAAGTGGTCTTTCAATATTATCAATAATGCGCAGCCCTGTGACAAAATTCCGCAACCATATTCCATGATTGGATGCTTCATAACAAGCTATGAATTCAGCTGCCATAGTGGAAGAAGCTATGAGTGTCTGCTTAGCACTCCTCCAAGAAATAGCTCCTCCAGCAAGTAGGTAGACATAGCTTGACATCCACCAAAATCGAAATCAGAATACCCAATGATCTCAAGTTGATCTGACTTCTAACATGTAAGCATGTAATGTTTTGTTCTCTGAAGATACCTTATGACTTTATTAGCTGCTTTCCAATGATCCAAACCTAGATTACTTAAATATCTGCCCAACATTCCAACAATATATGCAATATCTGGACGCGTACATACTTGAGCATACATAAGACTTCCCACTACTTCATGATCATAAGACTCATGCGATTTGAACGTTCCCACTTCTCAATGTCCCGTTTTTCCTCAATGGAACTTTTGTCAGTAAGAGAAGCAGGTTGTTCAGTCCTTAATGCAAGGTCAAGATCCATGCAGCCGAGAATAATCATTACACTTTCTTTCCAATCTTTAAAATTATCTTTAAGCATTGGAACTGAATTGATGTTGGCAGAAATCATAGAAGCAGATTGATTAACCGGATTCATAGAACAAAACAAAATGCCCATAATAAGATTAATAATTCAATCAATATTGAATCTCATCATCAGATACCTAGCACAACATTAATATTTAGTCTTTGGACAAAAATATTAATTTGTAAGTGGTACTCTAAGTGCAGTAATTAAATATGGATAATAAATCCTGTCAAATAATAAACCTTCCTTTGGGCCGATTTATTATCCACATGGAAACTTGATAATTATCCCATATTTAAAATGAGTCTCAATACAGTAATCAAATATAGATAATAAATCCTGTCAAATAATAAACCTTCCTTTGGGCCGATTTATTATCCACATGGAAACCTGATAATCATCTCATATTTATTACAAAAATGAGTCTTAGTGTATAAAATATGGACAATAAATCCTGTTAAACAATAAACCTTCCTTTGGGCCGATTTATCATTCACATGGATGCCTGATAATTATCCATTATTTATTAAAAATGAATCTTAGTGTAGTAATCAAATATGGACAATAAATCCTGTCAAATAATAAACCTTCCTTTGGGCCGATGTATTATTCACATGGACACTTAACAATCATCCCATATTTATTACCACAAATGAATATATAATTCTATCAAATATTAACCTTCCTTTGGGCTAATTAATATCCACATGAATTAAATACTCATAACCATCTTAATATTTAAAAAATTAATTTCCACAAAAGAGGCTACTTTGGCAGCATATTGTAGTCCTTAATAAATTTTAAAATATTAATTATGGATGAACAAAAAAAGGTTATAAAAATAACTTTATGTGGGAGTTTCCAAAATTATAACCTTTTGTAACTGTATTTTCCTGTACTTTCCTTAATCTGAATCTGTAGATCTGAATGGAATAGAACTGAATAGTTCCAATCCATAATTTAAATATAAATTAAAACCTAATACTCAATGATTTAATATGAAGGTGGCTCTGATGCCGCTTGTTGAACTTTATTAGATTTCATATCAAATCATCGAATAAATAAACTAGATAGCGGAAGCATACCTAAAGCCATAAGAGAAACTAGAGTCTTGACCACCTTAGGTATTGGTCTTCTGAATCTAAGAAGAGTTTTCCAAAACTTGAATTCTGGACAATGGGATACTAGAACAAAAACTGCTTATTGATTCAGGGACCATAACCTCCTTATTTATAGTTGTAGTTTCATAAATTCATTTTTACCCATCACGAAAAGAGAAATATGAAAAGGTATACTGCACATTGAATTCCACACCTTAATTTATGGCCCATAACCTTTTCACTTTAGTAGATCAATTTAATTTATGTCAACTTTATATAATAACATATGAGACAATTCCTAATTCATGTATATATTTATATCCAACATCAAACATTTCTTACCAAAAAAGGGGGAATTTTTTTTATCAATTAGCAGAAAATCAAGACTAATTACCGACAAAAAAAATTATTATAAATTATCTTTGATTCCTTTTACTTAAATAGGGTTGCATTACCTAGTTTAAAAGAAAAGTTTCAGGGTTGACCTAACTAAATAAAGTGGTTGATGTGTTGTTACGTTGGTGGGCCGCTATCGGCCTGTAGTGGCCACTCAAGCCAGGTTCAACTGGTGTTGGCAATATCCGAATGGAGATAGGACAAATTTAGCCGATCTGACCAGCATAACTTTGAGTGCTCATGTTAGGAAACCATTCCTACAATAGTATGATCAGCATGCCGCCTTATGCCTCCGCGAATTTCAACCGCTGCCATAAAATTTGTATAATTGTAATCTAACAAATAACTTCCGAATTATAACATTGTACTTTGGTCCACTCTTAGACCGAAAAAATGAGGTGTTAAAGGAGGAAGGGAGAATTGTGCACTAGCTGCAATACATGCTGAGTGTACTTGGTTGGGATTCATACTTAATGATTTGATGGTTTGATTGGCAACAACATCCATTCGCCACTTTGACAACCTAAGTGCATTGCATCTAACAGTCAATTCAATGTTTCATGCCAGATCAAAACGCATTGAATGGGATTTCCATTATGTCCGTGAGAGAGGTACACAGGTTACTTGAAAGAGAATTCGTTTCTTCTTAGAGAACAATTCGCTGATATCTTTACAAAGCCCCTGTCCTCTGATCTTTTTATCAAGTTTGTTTACAAGCTTCAGCTTCTGCCATGGGGGGATATTGAAGAAATGAAGACTGATATTAAGGTTAAGATTAGAAGTTATTAAAATAATCTGACGGCTATAATATTTGTTGTATAATTTCTTTAAAATCTGATTTTGTGCTCCTGTATATAAACATTTGAAAGTTCAATTAAAGAAGCCTTTTGCCCGAGTTTCATAGTCATTGACTGAAATCAAAAATAAAAACTAGAAAATACTTGAACTTTGAAGCATTGTTTATAGTTAAAGGTCCCCATACATCACTGTGTACGAAATCAAAAGGTTTTGAGGAACTTTGCTATAAATTCATTCGAAATGAAGACCTAGGCTGTTTGGACGGTTGACATGACTCACAATCAAACATAGACAGTGACTTTAATGAAGGGGAACATAAATTTTAACTTGTGCAAACTTGGATGGCCTAATATTCTTTGCCATTACCTTGCAAAGGTGTGAGAGGAATTGGCAGCCAATGCAACAACATTCTTATTCAATTGCAAATAGTAAAGGCCTCTTCTACTGCAACCACAACCAACCTCGATTTGATTTGTCACATCCTGAAACAAACAACCAGTTTTAGTAAGATGTATTCTACAATTTAATGATGAACAAAACTTTTGGATTGATAGTAAGCTGGTAGGAAAGTTTGGGACCAACAACACATCTCAAGGTACAAGTGTGAAGAGAGTTCAACACGACCTTGTTCAAAAGCAGGAGAGCTTCTACTATAACCCAATCAATATTTTTTGAGGTATTTTGAAGACATTAAAATGGGAGTATAGATGGGTGTTACCAGTCATATTATCAGATGCGCCTGACTAAATCACCTAGGAACTTGTAGGAGCATTGTCATGAGTGCTTGTTCCAGCTCGTGCAAAGGCAGCAGAAGGAACTTTGAGTTGTTCCTGTTGCTTCTTCCAAGTTTCCAAATCTTTAGGATATGGTTGAAACAAAGTGAGTTCCTCCCACCTTTCTCTGGCAAAATAATAATAGTCTTTGAGAAACTTCCAGCTTTCTTTATTTTGAAAATTCCATCACATAACTCATAGATCATATTTGACATTTGCCTAGGCGTTACTGACAAAAGTGTAAACTGCATAAGCAGTATCAAGGAGGATCACATCTGTGCTTATACGGTCCATTTCCATGAATGCACCTGTGCATCCTCCTTCACCCACTTAGCATCTCCTTTTCCATCATATTCCTTCTCAAGATAATGAAGCTTATCCTTGGATATCAGGTATGTCTTAATAGCAGCATACTATTGAACAAAATTGAGGCCTTTCAATTTGGTGGTAGTGATAGAGGATCCGTTCAATATATCAGAAAGAGTGGGTAATTCATTATCAGGAGCGACAACATGAAATTTCCCTTTCATCATGATAAGATAATGCAGATAAAGGTGTAGACACAAGAACAACAACAAAAGCAGTTGTCAAAAAATGCAAAAAGCATTCAAAAAAATAGGTTGTAAGGGATCAAAGGCTCTTGATGCCATGTTGAAATTTTGTATATATTAGAATTTAACTAGGCCATGAAAGCTTAATAGAGGAAGGAGACGTGGTGAAAACCCACTTGGTTTTTATTAACATATTTATAGAGTTTACAGGGAAAATAGATACAACAATCCTCAAAATACAAGCCCTAAATTGTAGTAACAATTTAACTACTTGACTGATAATTCTCAAAGTCTGGATAGACATAAAGAATCGGTCATCAAATAGTTAAAACTTGACTTCTCCAACAATAACTAATCCTGTTTCAATCATACTCAAAGAATTGGTTTATTTGTAGTTTTATTTTTTTCTCAATAATTGAATGTTTTAGATCCCACGCTTTGTACAATAGTTTTGGCATAAGACTCATCTTCTTCTTGATTCAATTTAATGTAAGTATTTCAATACCTCACCTGGTTCTTTAGTTTTGTTTTAATCTTTCTTTTTGAATAAACTCTCCATCATTGTCTTTAGTTTTATAAATCCTTGTGAATTTG
>JAURVB010000243.1:0-109637 GCA_033002965.1 Piper betle
CTCCACCGTTGGAATGGCCTCGATCGTCGCCACTGACGCTGGCTAAGTCATCTGAAGGTGCAGCTTGTTTGACGCAGTTGATGACAGAACATCCTCTGTTTCCTCCGCCAGTGACAGCCCTCCAAACACACACCGCAGTCGACCCCCTCCTCCCTCCGCCGCCACCTCCACCGTTGGAATGGCCTCGATCATCGCCATCGACGCCGGTTACGTCATCTGAAGGTGCAGCTTGTTTGACACAGTCGAACGTCCTCTGTTTCCCCCTCCAGCAACAGCCCTCCAAACACACACCATAGTCCACCACCTCCTCCCTTTGCCGCCACCTCCACCGTTGGTGAGAATGTCTGATGTTGGCTATTGTATACATACTATGTTATTCATCCTTGAGGCTTTTGTTAATGAGTTCTAGTAACCAATTATGAAAATATCTTTCATGTCGTCTTATACTTGTGTTTCATGTTCTAGTAGCCAATTATTATACTTGTCCTCTAGAGGGGCGGGTTGCTGTGATTGTCACCTTGTCAAATGGTTGTGAAATAGGATGAACTAAGTTGATGGAATAGAAAATGGTCTCATTTCGGCTAAGTTAGTATTCGAGTGGCGATTTTATGCAATTTATACGTTTATATAATAAGTTGTTGTGCCAAGCTAGTCCATGAATTGATAATTTTCTTAATGAGGATTAGGTGGCTTGTGTTTTAGAGTAGGTTCATTGTGTCTGTTATATGCTGGTAATTAACAATTGACATAATTCCTTTTCCTGTATTAGGTTGCAATTAAGATATCAGCATTAGATAGTTGATGGAAGAAGGCGGCAACATTAGATACAGTAACGTGAAACCTCCCAGTAGGTCCACAGAAGATAATGAAGATCAGATACATGGAAGATCAAATTGCATGGAAGATCAGATTACAGAAGACGATTGTGAGGAAATTGAAGAATTTGACAAGAGTAGTGGCGATTTTGACAAAATTGAAGATGAAGGTGAAGCCAAAAAAATATCAGAATGCTTTGAAAATATGACCCCTTGTTTGGGCATGGAATTCTCGTCAGAAAAAGATGCATATGATTTTTACAACCAATATGCAAAAAAACAAGGGTTTGGCATTCGAAAGTCTCAGTTTTATCGATCGAGAAAGACAACCTGTATCACATCTCGAAAATTTGTTTGTTCGAAAGAAGGTAAAATAGATATGAATGACAAGAGGAAGATGGGGAGAGAAGTTAAAAGGCGTAGAGAGACTAGAGAAGATTGCAAAGCTCATATGAGAATACATCTAAGCAAGGGTGGGGTGTGGAAAGTAGTAGAATTTTTGGACATTCATAGTCATAACTTCTCAACTCCAACGAAAGTTACAAAGCTTCGGTCTCATAGTCGTCTGTCTGAATCCAACAAGAATATGATTGATTCACTACATCAAACAGGAATGAGACCATTAGCCATCTCTAAAGTTTTGAATGCAACTTCCAATAGCACAGATCAAGACAGAGTGACACGTCAATCTTGCATCAGCCATCTGAAAAGCACCCGTAAGAATGATGTTGGGCGGCAATGCTTAAGTGTTATCAAGTACTTTCAAGAGAAAAATGTGAAAGACCATGACTTTTTCTTTGAAATTGAATTAGATGAGAATGGAACGACCCAAAATGTCTTTTGGGCTGATGGGAGATCAAGAGCATCTTACATGAACTTTGGCGATGTGATAGTGTTTGATGTAACTTATAAGACCAATGCATTCTCCATGCCGTTTGCTCCATTCACAGGTATTAATCACCATAGGCAATCTACCCTTTTTGGTTGTGCTTTACTTGCTGATGAGACAGAAGAAACATTCACTTGGTTGTTTAAAACATGGTTAAAATGTATGTGGGGAAAAGCACCTACTTCGATTATCACAGATCAAGATGGTGCAATGCGAAAGGCTATTGCAACTGTTTTTCCGACAAGCCATCACAGGTTTTGCTCATGGCACATATCTAATAATGCCATGATTCATCTAAAACATTTGAAGTCCAACCATAGTGAATTTGAGAAAGAATATAATGATTGGATATATAGAAGTGCTACAATCACTGAGTTTGAGGAGAAATGGAGGATTATGAAAGAAACATACAATTTGGATAAAGACTGTTGGTTGTCATCCATGTATGATGTCAGACACCAATGGATATCTATATACATGAGGGATAATTTCTTTGCAGGTATGACTTCGAGCCAAAGAAGCGAGAGCATGAACTCATTTTTTGATGGATTTGTGCATTCACAAACCCCACTGGCAGATTTTGTGAGGCAGTATGATAGAGCGCTACAATCTCGTAGATTTGATGAGGAACAAGAGGATTTTAAGACTTTGAATTCCAAGCCTGTGCTATGTGGATACTCTCCTCTTGAGGCTGAAGCTGGGACTATGTACACGAGATCAAATTTTGAAATTTTTAAAGATCAATTGAAAAGGAGCCAAGGTTGCATTTACAAGAAAATCGGTGAGGACGGTTCAGTAACAAAATATGAAGTGTTTCCACATGATGATGAAGCTAAAAAACATGTTGTTGCATACCGAACTTGTGGAGAAATGAATGTCACCTGTAGTTGCAAGAAATTTGAAAGTGAAGGAATTTTGTGTATGCACATTTTGAAAATTTTTCATAAGAAACAACTCTGCAAAATTCCAAATCAATATGTGCTCTACCGTTGGACAATTAAAGCTAGATATTGTTATTCAAGCCAAAGTGAGGATACCGGCGTCGTTCATTCCTCTACCAGTCCACTTACCCCATTGCAAATATGGAGATTTCGGAATATGATTATCCGATTGCAAGATTTGGGGACAAGTTCAGATGAGCGATATCATTTTGCATTACCCCTTTTGGAAAATTTGGTTGAAAACCTTGATGCGATTGGGAGTTCATCTTCATTGAGAGTACAAACAAGTAACGAGTCTGTTGAAAGACAAGTTACAACTTCAATGGAGCATATTCCTCAAATTGTAGTACGTGACCCTTCTCAGTTGCGTACTAAAGGTCGTCCCAAGAATAGTCAAAGATTGAAGGCTGGATACGAAGTTGCTCAAGCTCAAACAAAAAAACGGATGTGTAGTCTTTGTAATGAGAGAGGTCATTATTCTACAACATGTAAAAATATTCATAACAATTGTAATACAAATCCCATACAATAGGATTTTTGGGCTTATATAATGTATGGTTGTAGATAGTAGGAAACATTGTATTTGTATTTTTTGTGCATTTTGTGGAATGTACTCTTGGGTAATGTTATTGAATGACGATGATATGTTTTATCTATTTATATTATTTTTAATATCATATATATGTCACTTTGAACACAACCGTGATAAATCATACCTCTTTTTTATTTTTTACATAATTTCAACATCTCAAATTTTTATCAAATATTAACTAAGTAGGATCTTGATGGATTCGAACCACCATCCCTCAAGCATTTCTTGAGTGCTCTGCCAATTTTGAGCTAAAGATCCATAACAGATTAATTAATTGAAAAACTGATGGTCTGACAACAAGTTGATGGTCTGCCGACAAGCTTTGAAAAGATGAGGCTTATCATATGCCATACAGCAAATGCAATCACACAAATACTACATTTTTCAATTCCTGTACACATCATGCCTGGTACATAACAAATGCAAAACAAAACACAACATTTTATTTCAAGCCAGCCAAAAAATTGGAACGATATCCTAATCCACCCAAGAAGAAATAGTGCATATCTGGACGAACCCAAAATGTTGTAGCTTCCGTTTATGTATGGCTTCCAACTGTACTTAAAAAAGCCACTTCGCCTTCCCACCAAACCCCTTCAACTATTTGACGCTCGGAAAACTAGTAGCAGCATCTGGAGCAGATTGATGATATCCAAATACAGTGATATGGCAGCCCATACGTAGTCATCTAAGTGTATCACTTGATCAAATTATCAATGTCATATACTATATAGCCCGCAAACACCAATGCAGCCAAACAGCCATAGATGAGGAACTTGATCCTCTTGTTAATGTTTAAAGAGAACATCTGCAAGCTGCAATGGGGAAGAACATCTGCAATCATCTTAAATTTACTATCTTGATCCTCTTGTTAATGTTTAAAGAGAACACAAAATGCTTAATGGGTGGTTACCTGGATGATGGCAAATTTACTATCTTGATCCTCTTGAATCCTGGACATGTAATGATATGGCAAGTCTAGCTATAAACTGAAAGAGCAAAAAACTTCCGCAAAAATCTAAAATTTTTTCAAGAGCAGTCTAGCTATAAACTGCATGTTTTCACCATCAACATATAAAACTCAAAGCATGAGATTGGTAGAGTACGAAGACTAGAACCAATCAAATACAGTAAATGCAAGCAGCCTAAACATAATTACACAAGCAGTAAATGCAATTAAAACTATAGCAAAAACTTCCCCATGTAATTGCCATATGAATACACCTGACCTTCAACATTGAACAGATTGCACAGCAACTGAAGTGAATGGATGCTGGTTTCTCTAAGCCACTCATCATCATCTTAATATTTTAGTACAGGTTCCACTCATTGTCAATGCAAACAAGATTGCAAGGTTCAGTTTGTTGATGATAAAAATTACCGGTGGCTCCTGGGAAGAATGCTAGCTGCCTGTATCAAAGATAGAAAACAAGCAATCACAAATATGTATTTGAGGTTACATAGATTAAAAAACCATGAAAGGATCATTTGAGCTTTGATACATTCTCGGTGGCATAGCCTAATCGTTCTGCTACTGGAGTGATTCCTACCATGCTCAGTAAAAAAACCCATCCCTCAAGTCAGCCATAAAAAAAGGCCTTAATGAGATTTCTTCATTTTGATATATCAAAGAAATTTTATCAAAGTTAGAAGAGTTCAAGGAACAGGAAACTCACCTTCTTCCCACTTAAAAATTGGACCAAAATTGCCAGAGGCCCAAAGGGCAAAAGCATATTTATCTAAAATTGCAATCCTAATGTTGTTGAAGAACCTGGTGATCATCCTCTGGTTGGCCCATGGGGGGTGTTATCAAATGAAAAAAACCTATTCTGGGTTATCTGCAGACTATGTGATTTTCTAGAAATTGCATCAGGGCTAACAAGGCTCTCATCTTCAAACAGCTCATGTTGTGAATTCACATCCAGAGATCCCATTTGAACCATAACAAGTGAACAATTTGACAACTACACCGGAAAAAGAAAATGGTAGAGATTTTGGCTACTATAATATATATTTTATCAATAAGCCATCCATGAACTCACTCCAAAATTAGATTGAACAGCCACCTTCCTTGCCTCCTTGCCAATGTCGTCCATTGATCCCTCAAGAGAAGTAAAAAATCCATTCCATATGATAGTTCTGCTTTTCTGTGAAAACAAAAAGCTTTTTCTTGGAAATTCTCCATACCGATTAACAATCTGTCAATTCAAGAAACAAAAAAAAAAAGAACAAGTACTGTGCGTAGCAACTCATATGAGCATGTCCCATTAATACAACCTAAAACATAAAATTGAGACGGCAACCATTATCATGTATTACATGTGAAACCAATTAAGTGGGTACAAATTATTACTTCTCTTTTTTCCAAAGCAAATAAGAGGCACCAATTAATTTATTGCGTGTTGACATGGTCAGGTTCTCATGAAATTAAACCAACAGATCTGTGAATGAGAAATCCTCCAAACTATCAACATATAAGGATCAATTGCCAATATACCACAACAAGCTTATTAATTAGCATTTATAACATCTTCTTTGAAGTAGCTAATACCCAAAAAAAGTAATGAATCAAAGAAATAGAGGAAGTGAAGTGCCATCGCCCATTTCGTAACTGCGCCGTGCTGGTGGAGAAACAGAGGAAGTGAAGTGCGACGAAGCGGTTGTCGGCTATTTCGTCATCGTCCCGGGCTGTAATCGCTGGCGACCACCTCCTCTTCGGACTCCCAAGCCAACGCCTCCCGCCGGCCGCGCTGTGCAGTACTCCTCCGACCACCTGCTACTTCGTCGTCGTCGCGGTGTGCCGTGTGATGCGCGGGAAAATCGCTGAGGGGTGCCGCGGGCTGGAAAACAGGGGCTTTGGTGGGGTTATTTTCCAGACGTGATCATGAGAAGAGCTGTAGAGGAAACAAATGAAAGCCTCCTGTATGGATGAGAAGGGAAGATAGAAATTTCGGGGAAGAGAAAGGAGGGGCGGAGAAGGGACGTAGAAGGACAAAAGCGCTCGCCTCAATTTTTTGGACGACATAACCGCCGTCACATGGTGGAGTTTGTTTTAATTTCAGCCGTTGGATTGAAACAATCCAACGGCTGGAAAGTGCAGCACAGCCATCTTGGCTGTGCTGCAATACAGCAATCCTTATTTCTATATATATATGTGTGTGTGTGTGTAATAAATTTCCACGTGGTTTACAGCCTACTTCGCACACAATTAGTTGTGTTTACGGCCAGTGTTCTTGTAGCAAGTGCAAACCTTGTACGAATTAGACCTTGACACAAATAAAATTTTACTATATAACAAACAAAAAAATTCAAATTATTATTATTTATCTCTTTGTTTAATAAAAATATAATATTATCCGCACATGATGTTGGCACTGTATGTACTATATATAGTTAATACTCTTCCAACATCATCTCCTCTTTTACATATACATTTATTAATTATAAAATAAAAATGGAACTCAATACTAATTTGAAAATAAAAAGTAGGAAAATGTGCAAGTGAATCTTGTTAACCTTAATTTTTTAAGTAAAACGTTATGAACTAAGTTAACCACAATTTTTATTTCCTAATAAAAAGTAGTGTCTAATTGTCTTAACAAAATATTTAAAAAATCAAATAATTATAATCTATCTTTTCATTTAAATATTATATATCTTTAAATTCTATAACAATAAAGATCAAAGATACTACAATTTAACACATTATTTAATGAATATTTATGTATAAAATAAAATTTTAGATAGTATAGGTCGCGCATGACATGACATCTTACCTAGTTTTAAAATTAATAAACTCAATGCTAGCCTTTAATTAAAAGTAAGAACTTTAAATAACCGAAATATTAAAAAATAAAAAATAATAAATTATTATAGTTTATCTTCTCCATTAATTAAGATCTAAATTTAAAATAAATTAGAATCTATACATAAAACATTAGATTATTATTATCTATCTCATTATTTAAAGAGAGTTTATTATCTGCAGTATAAGTATCACCATTATTTTGCCTAGTAAATATTAAAACTTGAAATAAAATATTTCACTTTGGTTTAATTTATTCAAAATTAAATTTATGAAACCTATATTAGATTAATTAATTTTTTATAATAATTACTATTTTGGTGATTATAATCATGTTTAATTTAAATATATTCTAAACATTTATATTATATATTAATCATTTCCAAAAGAATCACAAATTAACTAAGCAAATAAGTTAATAATAACTCACATAAAACATAAATATTACATGTATATTATATATTAATCATTTCCAAATGAATCACAAACTAAGCAAATAAGTTAATAATAACTCACATAAAACATATATGTTACATGTATATTATATATTAATCATTTCCAAAAGACTCACAAACTAAGCAAATAAGCTAACAATAACTCACGTAAAACATAAATATTGATGTAATTGAAAATTTTTCGATTTTAAAGTCTCGTCTTAGCTCAATTCAATGGCAAACTAAAATTTTCCACCTCTCAAAAATCTTCCAAAAGTTCAAATATTGGCACAAGTGTGGGCGGCAAACGATACCGGGATATATATATATATATGCACATTGAATTTTTTATAATAAGGACACGGAAATGCTTTCCAGGGCAAATCGCCGATGTCACACTCGAGGACGGACGACCTTTCTCGTGTCTCCTTTTTGCTGGGTCAAAATTCAAACCTCTGCTGCATTACTCGTCTAGAAGCCTTATGCCAAATCCGATACTTCCAATTACGTTTCCTTCTCCCTCCAATGGCCTATAAAATGGAGGATCCCAGATTCTGTCCTTCCCACACCAAATCTTCTCGACTCCTCCAAAAGCAACAACAATCTTTGCCTTATATAGTTAGCTGCTCATCTATCATTTGATCTGTGAACAAAGAAACAATGTATTTGCAATGTATGGAGTTCCTTCATGAGCTCTTGCACTACTTGGGCTTCTCTGTGGTTGTGCTGGCTATATTTGCAGGCTTAGCAGCCGTTTTCATGTGTTGGGTCCTTCCATTTTTTAGCTATCTTAAGCTCAGAAAGAATGGTTTCTCCGGCCCTTCTCCAATTTTCCCTCTTGGCAACTTGAGAGAGATGGCCTTTTCTTCCTCATCTAACCGTCAACCACTGGGTCTGATCCACAACATTCACTCCCATGTGTTCCCCTACTTTGCTCATTGGAGGTCCAAATATGGTGAGCTTGTGTCATGTATTTAAACTATGCAGCCTGCCATACTTCATTGCCTTTTGTTGTAGAACTACAATTGGCCGCAAGCATATCTTGATAATTAAATAGTACTTAAATGATGAGGATATATATGTATACTTACTCATCAGGAAGGAGGTGGAACTGATATGTACGTAAAATATTATATGTGCAGGGAAGGTGTTCACTTACTGGTTGGGAACCGAGCCATTTTTGTATATTGGGGAACCGGAGTTTCTGAAGGAAGTTGCATCAGAGGTTGTGAGCAAAACATGGGGGAAACCAAATGTGTTCAAGCATGATAGATGGCCTTTGTTTGGGAATGGTCTGATCATGGCCGAAGGAGATGAATGGCATAGCCATAGGCACATCATCGCCCCAGCTTTTTCATCTTCTAATCTTAAAGTAATCCAAATATCTGATCTTTGTTCTATTCTCTTGTTTTTTATCTTTACATAGATTTCTGATGGGTACAGTAATTAATGTGCATATCACGACATAAATTTATGTTATATTTTTTCTCAAGGACAGAAATTTATGTATATTTTTGCGTGTAAAAATAAACACAAGTTTCTGCCGTGCAATGCATAGAAATATATAAATTTCTACTATTTTTGTGTGAGTACAGTACAAGCGTAGGCGCATGGCACACATATCAAGAAGAGTAATGCTTATCAAATCCAAAATTTAGAACTTTTTCTTATTAAAATTTAATTATTAAGCAATGTTTTTAGTAAGGTGTCGAAAACGAGATGTCAATGAAAATATGGCAGCTAGTTTCTTCATTAGGTTTATTAGCCCTTTTCTTTTATGTGTATGTAACAAGAAAATTACTTCCTAAGGAGATTTTGGTGCCAGCCATCTCAGAGTTTGAGAAAAGACCCAGAAAATCTCGCAATTTTATGAGAAAATAATGAACTTCTTGAAAAGTAGGATTTTCTCACCTTCTCATCGTGAGATTTAATTATGTAGAAATTGATCTACTATATAATCATTACTTGTATCAAAGAAAATATTAATACACTAAATTGAGTCCATCTCAGGATATTAGCATTAAACATACATCTATAATGACTCGTATTGTATAATGACTGATAGCTGATCATCGAGAAAATTGGAGTTCACATCTATATCAATTTGCTAAAGCTATGAACTTGAAATGTTAGAATGCTTTTTGTACCCCTTTCTAGAGAGAAACTGGTGCCCGAAACTTGTTCCAGAATGATCAAGATTGAGTTCCACTAACACATGATTTTCCATTTGTCTGCAACTGCAGGCTATGACAGGCATGATGGTGGAGACCACAACCAAGATGCTAGACCAGTGGCGCAATCTTGTTGAAGCAAAGAAACAAGAAATTGATATAGAAAGCTACATAACAGAGAACGCAGCCGAGATCATAGCCAAAACCAGTTTTGGCATAGACGACAAGCAAGGCCAAGAAGTCTATGAGAAGCTAAAATTCATGCAACTCTTGCTCTTCAACTCTTCTCGCTTAGTAGGCGTCCCCTTCAACAAGTTCATGTACCCTCTCAAGACCCATCAAATAGTGAAGCTTGGGAAGGAGATTGATGAGCTCCTCTTCTCAATCATCACTTCAAGGAAGGCCAACATCACCTGTGCCAGACAAAACGATCTTCTCAGCCTTTTGATTGCAGGGAAGAGTGCAGGTGACAATGTTGGAAGGGTGCTAACAGAAAGAGAGCTTGTGGATGAGTGCAAGACTTTCTTCTTTGGTGGGCATGAGACAACAGCGCTGGCCTTGTCCTGGACTTTGCTTCTTTTGGCCCTCAACCAAGATTGGCAGTGCAAGTTGAGGGATGAAATTGCAGACGTAACAAAGGGAGAGCCACTAGAGTTCGATATGCTAGCAAAGATGGAAAAGGTTAGTTTAGATTATAAATGATTAATTAGCCATTGCTTTATAAATTCTCCAATATCTCAAAACCTGCATATATATATATATATATATATATATATATATAGATTATTCTTTAAAAGTACAAGAAACTTCATTGTTCAAAAGAAAGTAGTTTGCTACCTTTCTCCAACTTATGCAAAATGATAGAATAAACGAATTTATCAACATGAATGTGAGCTAGCTAGCTCGGCAATATATACAAACTTAGAATCTCTGTACATGGTGAAATATCAAATATTTTGCCTAGTTAATTGGTTGCCTATTTCGTGAGTGCAGATGGAATGGACATTCAAGGAAGTTATCAGATTGTACTCTCCAGCACCGAATGTCCAAAGGCAAGCAAGGCAAGAAATACATGCAGGAGGGCTCACAATCCCAAAGGGGACCAACATCTGGATAGATGTGGTAGCAATGCATCATGATCCACAACTTTGGGGCAACGATGTGAATGAGTTCAACCCAGAAAGATTCAAGGAGAGCCCCTTCGGAGGGTGCAAGCACAGAATGGGGTACCTGCCATTTGGGTTTGGAGGGAGGTTGTGCGTAGGGAGGAACTTGTCCATGATGGAGTATAAGGTGGTCTTGTCTCTTATACTCTCAAGGTTTTCCATGGCAGTGTCTCCTAGCTATTCACATTCCCCCACCATTTTGCTCTCTCTTAGGCCAAAAAATGGGATCAATCTTGTCCTTCACCCTTTATGAGGATTCTATAATATGTTAGAGAATGTCTTTTTCAATTGATTAGTCCTATTTCTAATAATATATGTATGAATTAAGTGATTGTACTCACACGTGGTGATCAATAAAATTTAAATTGAAAATTGTCATATTAGCCTCTACCAATTAATTGAGGTTCCGTATTGGAGTCCTGATTTGTCTTTAGAATCATGGTTTGTCTCACACTAGTTAGTAGAAAAATTATTATTAGCCATCGTTAATTTGCCACCGGAATCCACTTGAAATATAAATTAAAAAAAATGCGGTTGCTAAAATATTTAAGACCGATGTCCGGTTGCAAACAGCCGTCTCAAATTATGAACTTTTTAAAAAATAAAAGCTGTTTTCAAAATCAACCCTAATCCCTGCCACCGCCCTCGCCCTCACCCTAGCCCTCACCATCGCCCCTCACCCCTCACCCTCGCCGTCGCCACTCCTCCGACGTCACCGCCGCCTCCCTCGACCCCCACTCCAGCTGCCAGCCCGGCGGCGGCGATCTCGTAGGCTGTCCACCAGCAGAGGCACTCTGAGAAGGGCTGCTGAAAATGTTTGAATGATCTAGGTCCATTTCTAATTCGTCTTCTCCCAAAATCATGGTTTCTATTTTGCATTTATATGTTGTAGGTTGTTTGTATGATTTCTGTGAGTTTGTTTGGACGTGTTGTGCTTGTTTAGAGTAAGTGTTCAGTCATTTTTGTTTACATTTGTCATATATACTATCTTGTCTGTGCATTAATTTTTGCTCTTTTCATTCATGAATTCTACCATCTTGTCGCTCATTTGGTTGATTATTGAGTGTTTATTTTGAAGATTGAATGGTTTATCATACGGCAGCCAATTAGCAGGACTGCTTCCTTTTCTTTCTTGTTTTCGTTTTCAAAAAAATTGGAGGAACCCAAAATGGCTGCTTCAAAGCAACTAACCTCTACTTGTTCTTGTCTTTATATTGCTTTCGGTAAAAAATAGAACTGTATGAATGTTAGGTTATATGTTATCTTTACAATGGTCTTGTTTCAAATATGGGATATGATGATGTGTAAGTGATGATTGATATTTTAATGAAGATAAAAATGCTGAAAACACTAAGACAATTGTGATCATTTTTTTATGTAGATGGTGAAGCAGATTGAAGAAGATTACAAATTGGCTTCGGCTGATGAGATGGCTACTGCATTATACTACATTTTCAGCAGATTGAAGAAGTTGATGGGCTGCTTATTTCTTGAGGATATTCATTGAACAATGTCTGTTGCTAGATCTCTTTGATAGAATGAAAATTTGGTCTTCTTAGAAGGAAATTTGTTCTTAGAACTGCATCAGTAGGATTCTTGACCAATAATTGGCCGTTAATGGTTTACTTATGCTAGTTTTTTAGAATGCATTTAGACTGTTTTTTTATTTGAATTCAAGTATTTTTGTTGATTTTGTTCTCCAATTCTACCAGTGATGCAAAAGGTTGCTATTTTGCTTTAGATTTCTATTTGCAGGTTCCTCAAATTCTCGTGGCAGTGATTTCATGTGGCTTCTCTGCCCTATAGACCTGATTTTAAGGTGATGCCTGAAGGCCGAGAAGGAACTACCAAGGATCCTCATGGAGTACACTATGAGATTAGTAAATTTGGTTTTGTCAAGAGTCTTACTTTTGCTAAAGCAAATTTCGTTTACTGTTTTGATTAAAAGTATGTGATGAGCTAAACTCTGTGTTCATACTTTGATTGTAATATTTGCGGCGAGGAACTTAAATTTTTGGCTAATCGTGCTTCCTTCTAATTTTTTAAGTGAGATGGTGGTTGTCAAATTTTTTTTAATTTTTTTCCATATTTTGCAATTGCTTTGCTTGGGGAAAGCAGCTGCAAATATGTTTTTCAATTTTAAAAAAATTCCAACCACTTTGCTACAGAAAAGCAATTTCAAATAAATTAAATTTTTTTTAAAATTGCAACCACTTTGCAGCAGAAAAAGCGGTTGTAAACAATATTTTCTTGAACTTTGCAACCGCTTTGTAATGGAAATGCGGTTGTGAATAATGATTTTTTTTTTAATTTACAACCGCTTTTCAACTGGTAGAGCAATCGCAAAATTTACAACTGGACCTGCAGTTGCAGAGCGGTTGCAAACTTACAACCGCAATGCCAGTTGCAGAGTAGTACCTGAATTTGTAACTGCATTCCAGTTGCAAAAGCTTTTGCCACTGCAAGTTTTTCAATTGCAAAATTAGTTAGTGACTCCGGCATTAACAATGCAAAATGTAGTTGTAAATATGGTCGCAAATATTATTTACAAATGAAAACAAGTCTTTTGCAACTGCATTTTGCGGTCTCATTTTTTGCTTTCAATGAAATGGATATTTATATAATTATTTTGTTAGAGCAAAGGGAAATTCTCCTTTGTTTGCCTGCCAATGTCTTTATTATCACAACAATATAAATTTGCCGCCTGTTTCTTATAATTATATTCCAATTTCACTACTCTTCTTTATTAGTCATATATACATTATTAAATATAATATTAAACTTTTATTAGAAAATCTACATTCCTATTATTATTTTCTAATTTTACCCTTTTAATCATAATAGTTCTTAACTAAGTTGGTACTAAAAAATAAAAAGCTTTTTAACTAAAATTGGATTGTACACCATAAATTCTCAAAAATTACTAAAAATAAGTTTAAAAAAGTTAATTCATTAGATATAAATAAATGAAAAGACTTTTAGTTCAAGTAAAATTATATATTTTCAAATCAAATGCAACTATACTTTCCAACTTAGGTAAGAATTGATCAGGAGTAAGAGTTATTTGAATTGAAAAGTATAACTTGAAGTTAATTGTAATTATATAATTTATGATCATGCTTAATGCTTATAAAATTAGCTCTATGCAGTGCAAAGTTGCTACACATCTAGTTTATACATGTATAAAGTCACTAAGTCGAGTAAGAGATGCATATATCTCAACAAGTGAGATGCCATAAATATCCCTACAAGAAAATGAGGTTTAATGGATCATGTTTTATGTTCATCACTACAAATTTTGTCATTAAAAAAATTTCTTGGCAATAATGATGACAATAACCCTTGTAATTATGTCTAGCTAAGCATGTTTAGATAGAGAGATCATATAGTTTACACAGTATTATGCGCAAAAGATTTACATACAGCTTCTCTAATCAGGAAAGAAGACTATACATTGATGTTGAAATAAGATTAATTCAAAGTTTCTTTAAATAAAATATTGTAGCATTCAAAGGCATCTACTAATGAGCCAATATATTGCAGACATGATAGCATCCTGAACTAAATTGTTGTTATGTCACTCTCGACAAATGTCTCTCTCGAAAATATCATATCATAGTCTCATTGTCGGGAAAAAACACAAAGGTTGAGTAATCTCGGGAATCGACTTCGGTACTCTGTAATACTATAAGTCTAGATATTTGTTGTACTAAACAGTGCATGTCTACTTCATGCCTCTTAGGTATGAGGTAGCCCATGATATAAAGATATCAGATCCCGTGAGAATGGATCAGGTCTCTCACTAATCCAGAACTCGTGGTGACCTACATATGCACTGTCTCAAAATATATATCGGGTCAAGTCCACCAACTTTCGACTCATAGTAAACTTTGATGAAAATTATATATAGGGCTAGGAAGATGCATATAGGCAAGCTTAATGGTAACATAAGGTGGTACTAAATTTCAAAATAACATGAGGGATTTCATCCATGTACGTTATTAACTACATATATAAATACACGTCTAGATGCGCGTCTTAAATAGGGTCCAATGAAACAGGCACTTAACATGCCTTGTGATCTAAAAATCAAAACCACGATAGAGTAAATCGATAAATTTGAGTAGTCATAACAAACTTGAGATCGAAACTCCAAGCGTGTTGTCTTCTCGTCTACGACGAGATCTGACTTCGCAATATATATATAAACCCACTATTTAACTAGTGTCTAACAAATCTATATGATGCATGGTCATGTGTGGACTTACATCAATAAATAACATCTCAAATCATAAGCAACACTAAACGAATAAGTAAATAAATACTCAGTTCAAAAATCAAGAAATAAACAAACAATAACAAATAAATAAATAAAAGATAAAAAATATATGATCAATAAATAAAATTAATAGGTACACAACTACACACCGAATTGATAATAAATAACCAACAAAATACACATGAAATAAATCGGTAAATAAATAAGTAAGCAAGAAATAAATAAATAAATAAACCCATATTCTATTAATAGCTGAATAATAAATAAATAAATAAAATAATAACACTAATAATGAAAATGACAACTAAATAAAAGCAATCATAATTTCAAAACATGCGTCTAAACTAATGCAGGGAGTTTCGAAATGCTGAAAAAAATTGAAAAATAGCTAAAAATACCTTGCCAAGTCAAATCGACAAGTCAAACCGAGTCTCAAACGGTCAGTCGGGTAGACACAAGCATGGTTAGCATAAACGGGTAGTGGGGATAATTAGACACGAAGGCAAAATAAACCAGCCCAACATGGCCAATGGTGCCCATCGTTGAAAAATGGCAATGACAGCATGGCTATGGCTACCACTGGTCGTGATATACAAAGGGGAGGATAGGGAATGTGATGACAGCGGCAGTTGACAAAGCTCCACCCCTGGGTGGTTGGATAAAGGCCATGAAGATGAGGGATGCCATCTAGAAGGAGAGAGTTGCTGGTACTGATCTCGACCATGGTGGATATGATGATCCGCCCAATTATAGAATCAACCCGGGTGTCACCTTTGGTCCAACCCGGACAATGCAATATAAGGAATAATATAAAATAAACTACAGGGCATGCCACAATAAAAATTAATTAAACCATAATACCAAAAATTAATCAAATAATTAATTGTCATTTATTGCCACTAATATAATTATCTAATGTAATAATCATGTCCACTAATATTCAAAGTTACGATCTACAAAACAAATGTAAGTAACTATAAATAAAGCATATCCCAACGATCGAATCATATTCCACTTTTAATAATATATAACCAAAATAATCAACCAAGTTCAATTAAATAATCACTAATAATTATTTGATAGAGCCTGGCACCATTGTCTCCTTCGAAGGTATGCTCCTAGTTAATTATTACCCGTGGATGAATTTCACATTACTGATAGAACCACTAAATAAGTATAACAATAATGAACACAATAATTAACCACAGAGTTTACGTTTAACAGATTTAATCGATCTGTTGGAAATAATTTTCATTTATAATTGTAAACGCTGCTACTATCCCTAGTGGGATGACATTACACATATTCCCCGACCAAACTCTGGTGTCCGATTGCATATTATATCAATTCCCAAACGCGGAACCTTAGACCATATATTTCAGCTAGAAAAGCCAACCTCGATGCATGTCCAACGTGCCAATGCTACCACTTCTCTTCTGAGTAATCAACGGTCATACATTATATTCATTACTTATCATACAAGTTACGCATACCTTGAAAAGCCTCCAATAAATAACTTTACTCAAAAGCTAGCAAACACTCCCTAGAACCCAAAAATATGCATTAAGGATATATATTTACAACACCCATGATATGTAATGGTATGAAATATGTAAAACCCAGGCTGTCTACCTGAGGGTTTTTACTGTTGGTTCGGTTATTACCTGAATCGGGTTAATAGGGTCTGGCCCTTCTTGCAGTGGTTCGTATATGGTATAGTGTAAGTTGCTTGGCCTTAGCCTCCTTCGGGTCTCAGTACCCCTATTTGGATGAGGCACACCCGGATTTTTCATGTTTGGTCCAATCTAATCGTATGAGTTAGATGTTGTGACCGTGTCCCTTGCGCGCCTTTTGTGTGCTTACCGTGTGTTTGATAACCTTTCGGACAGTCCTAACCCTTTTTACAACCTACAGTGCAATTCCCGAGATGGGTTCGATCGCTTTAAGGTTAAAATCCTAAGTTTTTGGGTTTTGGGCTAACCCAACCCATACCTCTTTATCTTATCCAACCCATAAGTCTTTATGTATGTCACTCGTACCTATGACATTACCCAGCCAACCCATACCTCCTTATCTAACCCATACCTTTATGACATCACCAAGCTAATACATACCTTCTTACCTAACCCATACCTCTTTAGATAAGGCACCCATACCTTCTTATCTAACCCACACCTCTTTAAGTATGGCACCCATACCTATGACATAACCAAACCACCAAACCACCAACCCATTTTCTATAAAACCATCCCTACCCTTAGCTTTTCACCATTTCTTTTTCCCTCCTCACCCCCAAAAACCTTCTTCTTTTCTTGGCTTTCTTCTTCCTCCTTGGAGCTCCAATCACCCTCCACCATGGTTGCATAAATCGGAATCGGAATCGGAATCGGTTTTCCAGTGAATCGGAATCGGAATCGGAATCGGTCTGAATCGGCCAGGAATCGGTTCAATTGAATCGGTCCAAATTAATTTAATCAGTTATATATAATAATTTGACAATTTATAATATAAATATATTAAAATTAAGTATTGATGTTATTTTGATATTATTCTGTGTATTATAGTTTTTGATATTTTTAAATATTTTTTAAGATTTTTTAAATTATTTCGAATTAATTATTATTTTTGACTCGAGTTAGACTCGGGTCAACTTTTAATTACAAGAATGCCACCGTGCGATTTTTACCCCCGCCGCCACCGGCGGCCCGGTCGGCGGCGAGTCTCGCGGCGGCGATGTCGGAGGATGTCGGCAGCCCGGCCGGACGAACCGTCGGCGGCCCGGAGCCGGCGGCGGAGTCGGCGGCGATTCGTGCGTGCCCGATTCGGTCCGGCCACGGGTGGGCGGCGACGTTGCGAGGTCGGCGGCGAGGTCGGCAGCCCGGTCGGCGGCGAGCGCGGAGTCGCGGCCGCACGGCGGAGGCGGAAACCGGGCGGCGGCGGGCGGACGAGCGGCGGCGGTGTCGGGGGAGCGGGTTTGATTTTAGGTTTTTAAATCCAAATTACCATTTTACCCATGCTTAAATAATTTAATAAAAATCATACCTAGGGTATTTTGGTAATTTCCTAAAAAACCGATTCCGATTTAAATCGGCCGATTCCGATTCCGATTTAAATCGGTCGGAATCGGCCGATTCGGGGCCGCCCGATTCGGCCCCGAAATCGGATCGGCGCGACGCCGATCCGATTTAAATCGGCCGATTCCGCACGGAATCGGCCGATTTCTGCAACCAGGCCCTCCACCATGTTTTTTAACCTCATAGGGTGGTAGGTTTTAAGGATGGATGCCTCAAAAGACGTCTCCTTGGTCTTCCCTAGTTAATTTCAAGTTCGTGCTGCCTCTTTTGCTCATTGTTTGGTGTTTATCTCTTATATGTTTGTATTATTTACTTTTCATGATATTTTTTGAATTTATATCTTCCCGTTAAGAGTATTTTAAATACTCATGTATCTTATTTGGCTACGTAAATAAATAGATATGATTTTTATAATACATGTAGGTCACTGATATACACAATTACGGTATGAAAATCATATCTTGTCACTCTGATGTTACCTTTTCATGACTCTTAATTTTTTGTACTCACGACATGTATATCTACAACTTTTTTCATGTGTGATTTACTTGAAATAAGCTAGAATGTGCATGTATGAGTGTAAAAGGTAAGGAAATGTTGCAACTTACACCATTACAACCCATTTCTTCAATTTTTACTCTTTGACCTAATAGGGTATGTTGATTCACAACATTCTATGATGTTAATGGTGATTTTAAAAGTTCTTGGTAAATTTTTAAGCCTAATCTAACCACTAAATAATCAGGAACATCACCCATAAGTAATCCTTACATTTCCTATAATGTTTGTGAGTATAAGCATGATCTGTGATTGTATTATATGTTAGGCCACCAATTTTAAGCTAATAAAATCTGGTAAAAATATAAGATTCTTTAATAAATTTATAATTGAAATATATAAATTTTGGGATTAGGTAAAAATCATCTAGGTATATTTGCGAGGTGTCTACCCGGATAGTGTAAAGAACGAGAATGAAAATCCTAGTTTTTTAGCCCGGTTGTAAAATACCTTAAAATAGCTTAATGGTGTTGGAGTTCACTGGAACTTGGTTTACACCTTACCCTATCTCTCAGTAGTACCATGACTAATGTTGGGGCTTGTTAAGGTCCAGATAGTTCCAAGAATAGCCCATTTAGTGACCCAACTTCTAAAATACACTTAGGCCCATTTAGAGAGTAAATTTTGCCTAAATCTTACTAGGCTCAAGCTCCATGTGTTATCTAAGTAGGCCCACTGACCGAAGCCCATTTGGAGTCCTCTAGCCCATGAACCAATAGTTACAAAATAAGTGTGCAGCCCAGGAACATTGTTCGAGCAACTTAGTGCCAAACTTAATGGGCCTTGTTCCCCTTGATTGGGTCATGGGTCAGCCATGGTGGAATTTACCTATAAACCCTAGAGTTTAGGGACAATTCATCCAAATTTCAGCCCATTTGGACATTGTTAGGCCCATCTAAAAAATCATATGGTAAGCTCATTTGATCAAAAACCCTAAAATTGATTAAAATCCACTAAGTGAGCATGAAACCAAGACCTTAGTTAAGTTACCTAATAAGTTTTAACACTTCACTTAGGACCTAATTAAGGTAATTAAGTTATGTTAAGTATTGAGCTTGTGTGGAGGCTTTGTCTTGTTTTTTGTGCCGATGTGACCTAATTCTTATTCAGTTCCATCTCCATACTAAGTATCACGGGTGAGCTCACTGACTAGAATATGAAGCTCCACTCATCTAGCCTGTAGGACTCTCCCTTTGTTTCATCTTTCTTTGACTCCATGTTTGTCGAATTTAACTGCATTTTAGACGTAGGATGGCATCGATGGCATTTTATTGGATCCTTCCAATGTCGGGCCATTTAGTCGTGTTTTCTACACATGTTTAATATAACTTCAAGGTTGAGACCCCTTGATGGTTTTCAAAAGATAAGATCCATAAACTAAGTATTAAATCCTCTCCCAAGCCTATATGTATAAATATAAGGGTTTACGGCTTTTACGACTAAGAGTGTGTATGGATGTATGGATTGCACTAGTACTCGTTCAAACCCTGAGTTAGTGCCAAGTATGATGGTACTGCGTAATGCAGCACATTTCTCAAAATTTGCGGCAGTAACTTAACCGTTCATTTTTCCACTCCAGTACCGTAGCGGGTGTAATATAGAAAATGTGAGGGTGTAAGTGTTGTATGTATAAATATGAATATTAACCATGTATGTGCGCCAACACTTGTTTAAATATGTGTGCTTACCACTCAGTGTGAGGCAATTTTGAAGTTTTTCAAGTTTCTGTGGGTGAGGGAATATCCATTTGTTAGCTTGCTATTTTACCAGTAGTTATTCGAATAGGATCACTGACATGGTTTTCTATTTTATGTATGTGTGGTTCCTTGGTGTTGGCCGGCCTAGGTGCATGGATCAGACGGCTCAGTGGCAATGGTGGCAGGGGTCCTATGTTATATTGTCTATTTTAGACTATGTATTTTGTGGATGACTATATAAAGGGCATATGCCCTAACTATCTGAACATTGTATAATTCGGATGTATGCCATGATGGTTGTGCTTACATGTTATATCTTTGTATTATTATATTTTACAACGGAGTTATATAATTTGGGGCAAGGCTATTCATCTTCTGCAAGGTATATAAGCCCCAGAGTCCTAGAACATAACAAGGAGCTAAGTCAGGTACACTAAACATATTTGGCTACAGCTGCTTGTTTGTTAGAGTTATAAGGGTGGAGAATCTTATGGTTCACACTACTTGAAGACCCACGTGAAGTCTGGGTATTAGGGTTTGATGCCCTAATACGCGATGATGCTATGGAATTCTCTGACGCTTTAATTATTGTTCACATAGGGTATGTGGAACTATTAACCATGACCCTTGTACAAATACTCACATCATCTTAATGTAAGTAATAAGAAGACCTAAGCCAATCACTTGAACTGAGTAGTAAGAATATGATACATGCAATAACATACAACCTCAAAATTGTAGTGAGGGTGTGCTTCTTCTACTGTTGAGAGTGATCATCACATTTTTAATGTCACCGCTCATAGTCGTATGGGAGATTCCACCTCTGTTACGACTAGGGGTGTTCATATAAGATTCCTTTAAATCCAAAATCAGCCCTTGTGGGACAAACTCTATACACATTCTATTAAACCAAGCATGGTGTCCTCTTAAACCTTCATGGAGGGTTAATATCCGCTTCCGTAAAGTCTATAAGTGATAGCCCAATGAGTAGCTTCTAAATTACAATATCACAATTCGGTTCGTCCCTTGGGACCGAATTGGGGTGTTACAAAATAGATCACACTCAAACAAATAGCACATCAATAATAAATGATTAAAACTTAATTATATTCAATTAATTTAGTTATAAACAAGCAATGGCATGATAAGCAATGGTATGATGTCCTAGCACTTGAAGATTGCTTGTGTGTTTAAATTATCATTTGTGGGTACGTGGAATAGGTAGCCATAACACTTGTATTTACACATAATAAAATTTGCATCATCATCTATGTATAAGTTTACCTAAGATTAGAATTAAGTGTAAGAACTGGGTTACACACCTACATTATGAAAGTTTCAACCTCTTAGCTGCATTGAGAGTATTACCTTCATGTAGCTTGGATTTATCATTCTGTTTGTAAAGTCACCTTCTTAGTTGTCAGGGAGGTGCTACCTCTCCCATGACTTGGAGTGCTCTTGTTAGGTGTCGTCCTAGTATGATCGACATGCATGATATGTAAATTCTGATAAGGTTTCGCGTCTCGAGCTGTAACGACCCACCTTACCCAGTTGGTTGTTACCCAAAAAATACGCAGAGACATAAAAATAAAAATGCATGCACATACATCATAACATGACAAAATATGTAAATAATTATGCTTGAGGTATAATTAAAAAATAATAATTTGGGATAATTAAACATGAAATTTCAAACATCTTTAACAAATTATTAACCATAAAAATAAATCATGCTATATATGATGGTTCCATGCAAACAATGTCATAAAATAAACCAACTGTGTGAAATTGAGCCCCACAATCTCTAAACAATTTCCCATACTCACAATTATAATTCAAAATAATATAAATAGGAAGTCAAATTTTATTTATTTATTCTTCCAACTACGGTCGATAAGGGAACCACCAACCACACATCAATCGTTAATATGAAGTTATTCACCTGTGGTCACAAAGCCGCGTTAGTTAAAAAACTACTAAGTCATAGAATTGCAAGAAACAAGTTAATATATTCCGTACTATTATTTATCAAGTCTTTTACTGATTATAAACATATGCCAAGTTCCCATTATTCAATTATTCTATAGGGATGACCGTTCCATCAAGCTACAATCTCATATATGTGCACACACGCTACATAGCCCACGATCTATAATTACCAATATTTGTCATTGACACACCCTCTCAATATCACAAGTGCATAATGAGTTATCTCACACCATTGCACCCTATCACCCATTCGGCACAGGGGCAAGTATTTCATCTTTAAAATAATTTAAAGGTGTGGCCCCGTCAGGACTAAATTAATTCTTTGACCTCGATTGTACTTAGTGCATGGTGGTCGAACTTGAGCTTAGGCCGATCAAGGTAGCTAAAAAGGAATATACAATATTTCAAGTAATTATACGGACCTGGATAGCTTACATGTGAACCCGCAACCACGACCAACTATCCTAATCTGAATGAGACAATAAAATTATATATAAGTATAATTTTATACGAGGAAAAAATCACGCAATGAAATTATCAAACTTTATCATGATTAAAACTCGAGAAAATAAAGCATGCAACAAGCAAGACTATAAAATAAAGCATGCAACAAGCAAGAATAAATTACAATAAAATAAATCTTTAAATTTACAAAATTATAACATGTCGTATGAGATAATTAACCGCTCACGTGACCCAATCAATTAAGTCATAATTTACTATTTAAAGTAATTAATTATTCAAATCATGATTCACCATTGGCCAATGATAAAATAATTATTGACTTACTAGCTTGTATTTAATTACTAGATAGTAATTAATTAATATCGAGCATGTCTTGACCGACTATCCTTAGCCAACGATCAAAATTAATTATGGACTTATTGAGATTACCGTCCTAGAAATTTAGGTTACTATATTAACTTTAAATTAATATTGCACTTCAATTCCAATTAAGAAATAATTGTTACTTATTCCGTTAATAATAGCTTGACTATATATTAATAACAATTTATTAACTTTTCACTAACACTAATTAATTATCCTAAGATCAGTTAGTCGTATCCAATTATTTAATATAGCTTGTAGTGAAATTTAAAAATTATCATTAGTAAGATTATTTTAAATTACTTAACTAGGTAAAAGTTTGGACTTATTTATTCTAATCATGCTATTAGGATTCAACACTTGTGATTATTATACCATTATATTTTAATAATTCATGCCTTTATTTACCAATACAATCACCTATTGTTCATTTCTTTATATTTTATTCAGTGACATCATAAATATAAATGATTTAAACACTTCACAATAATTTAATACTAATCACATTTTAATATTACACTCAATTTATTAACGGTATTCAATAAACCACAAATACTAATTATATTATACATAGATTAACAATGCTTTCATTAATCCATTAGCGACAAAACAAGGTGGGAATTTAATTAATAGTTGACCGATAATTGTTAGATTTCTGTATCACTTACACAGTTATATCCAATACTAATGTTTTTAATATATTAACTTAATGTTGGGAAGAAGTACCATATGGTGAAAGTGATACAGAAACCATATGCTTGGGAAGAAATTTCCCCCAATTCCATACTGCACCTAAATCCAACAAAGCCTCAAAACGACCCCAATCTGAACGGATCAACATCACAAATATGAAAGAGATAAAACCACTGAGAAATAATTAATAACACCACGTAGATAAACAGAGTATACTCAGAGATTGAATAACAGTTAAAAGAAAACATGCAATCTCAACAAAAATAGACATCAATCTCAACTAATATTTAGAATTGAAAAAGAACATGAAAAAGAAACAACCAACTAGACGATATGCAACATTAGGAAGAAACAAACAAGAAGGAAAGAAATAAAGAAACATGGAGGAAGAAGAAGAAAGGTATCCCACAAGGAGCACTCACGGAAGTAGAAAAGGAAGGACAAACAGTGAAAGAAAGAGAGAGAGCGTGGACAAGAGAAGTGATGGCCACTCAAAGGCGAGCACAACACCCCAACGCTTTCCCAGATCTCCTCCTGACAACTCTCATTCCTCTAACTCCCTACAAACCACGTCAAAGCCCTTATCTCCCCACGACGAACACACCAACACTCAACCATCACACGCCACCGCAAGTGCATGACTTGCCCAACCATGGCTCGCTAGTACATCCCCACGTCGGCTAAGCAAAGGCTTGACCGGGTTTTACACGAGCCTCCTTAAGGGTTGAGATTTGTTTCTGCTATGCTAATACGAATTAGTAACCTAATGAATAACTTTCTAAATTGTAACATCATCATTCAGTTCGGGTCCGGGCTTAATTGGGATGTTACAAGTATTTCAACTACTTACTATTAAATATTAAACTAGCCAAGTTGTTGTGCCAGGCGCAGCTTATTTCATGGATAAATTTTGATTTTATAGATAAATTCTTATAAAATAGTAAGATAGATTTTGATTTTTAAAGATAGACTATAATTAAATGAGGAGATTCAAATCTAATATATACGATAGGAGGATGGTTTTTTTCACTCATATCACATTTTAGCCTTTTCTCGTGTGGTTAATTCAAGCCCCACATCTAATATTTAATTTATTAAAAATAATAAGTCTAAAAACTAATGTACAATTATATAGATACCGATAAACCCAAGCAATATAGCTAACGCATTGGATTAACTCTCCATAATTTTTGGGTAATTTTGAGTTTCAAAAGATTAGTTTGAGTTGATTTTTTGGATATATAAAGGTGCCACCATGAAGAGTGGCTCTAGAAAATTTATATGAAACATCTCTTGCACTTACTTACAAATATTTTCATCCTTATTTGGCTACATCTAGTCTTATTAATAAAAGAAAAACTCATTTAAAATAGGAGATTTAACTAATCAAAATACAAAAAATTAAAATAATAAATCAAATGATTAAAGTTTATCTGTTTATTCTAATTTAAAGTCAATCAGATTATATATCTAAGATATTAAATTATCATAGTCTATCTCATTATTATTAAATAAGAGTTTAACTATAAAATCAAAATTTATCTAAAATTTAAGTCGCACATATCACAATATCTTGCCTTAAAATCATTTTTTCAGATTCTTCAATCTTTGGATATAAATTATCAAATAAAAATTAAGTACATAATAAGAGTCATTATTTCACAAGTCATTAATGATAAATCCAAACACACAAAAGTCCGGTGAGAAGATGGTACCAATTACCCATAGTTTCTACATTATAGTATAGAAGATGGTATCTCATGAAGAATCAATTTCTTGAGAGGTATTGGGATGCGCAATTCTAATAATGTGAAGGTATTAACAAGCCTAACACAGGTATATCACTGTCATGACTGCCACGAGTAATAAAAACTATAAAAAATCATCCAAAGGACAACATATTCATGCATAAAGTCTATTTACCTATTTTGATATCAGCAAAGCGCTATCTATTCATAGATGACAGCTCTATATTATTAATATTTGTCCTGAAAATTTTTTTCCACTTATCACTGCGTCTTCAACCTAGTGCTGTAAGAAAAATGAGTTTTCCAGCATGTGAAACACACCTAACGCATCCATGTTTCTAATAATGAATTGAATCATGCCAAACCATTAGTACGAGTATTTCGTTTTTCTTTTTTACAAAAAAATTACAAATTTGTTTTTGCAGATTAATTGTTCTTAGTTTAAAACTTTGTAATTATTAATTAGCATCGTCAAACTAACGTCTATTATATTAATAAACTTTTCACCTTTATGTTATCTTATTTAATATTTGTGTAAAATTATTAATTAATCTAATAATGAATTGAATCTCATTATGCTGGATTTATAGAGAAATGAAAAGTCTGGGTTAGGCTCTCAAGAGTCACATTATTGATGTTTATTATGTTGGTAATTGAATGAACTTAGTATTAGACTATCTGCTACCATTTTTTTCCTTATAAAAGGAGTGCTAACTTAAGTTATATCATATTTAGAAAGTTATTTTTATAACATCAAAGAGAAACACTATAAGTTAAGGTGAAAGAAGAAAAGATATCTTTATGAAAAATTTAGGTTTTGAAGAGTCACATTATTGATGTTTATAATATGGGTAATTGAATGAAAATAGTATTGGACTATGTGCTACTTTCTTCTTTTGCTTATAAAGGGAGTGTTAACTTAAGTTAAATCATATTTATAAAGTTATCTTTACGCCATCGAAGAGAAACACTATTGCTTAAGGTGAAAGAAGGAAATATATATTTTTCATATTATTATTTTTTTAAGTGTTAAAGCATGGAACAATGTACGTTTCCGATTAATGTTTTATTCATACAATTTCTAAGCGATTTTTAATAGCAATTCTTGAATTGTTTAAATAGAATTGCATTAAATATTTCATTTAGTCATCAGAGTCTTTTGCTACAGATTTGTATAAAATTAAAGTTTATTTACCATTACATGTAATTTGAAATTCGTAATTTTATTTCGTTTTATGTATTAACAACGATCATTATTAAACGTCATTACAGTGAGTGAAAGGGGTGACATTATTAGTCAGCCACACCCTTAGCGGCTAAAAATTAGTTGCATCATTGACAATCAATAGTAATTAATTTATGTGAATATTGCCCGGTCCAAAGGTAAGAGTCAATGTTTGGCTAAATTATATATGCACTTGTGGTAGTTATAATAATTGTGTGATAATTTTAGTATATTCACGTGAGCAATTAGTCAACCCAAAGGAAAGCTTATTGTTTGATAGGATTTGTTGTCCATATTTAATTATTACATTATTAATGTATGAATCAATATATATAAATGTTATAATTAAATATTTATTTAATGTAATCCTGTTAATCACCAAAGTGGCCTAACTTGGAAAAGTTAAATATTTAATGATGTATTTTAATATACATTAAAGTTCATTGGTTAAATAATTATTGAATAATATGTGCTTGTTAGTCACCAAAGTGGTCTGACTTAGAAAAATTCAATATTTAACCTCTATTTTTAATTATTCTTTTAATGATGCTTAATAAATAATTTTCTTGAACAATTGAAATGTGATGGTTAAGTTTGATGGGCTCAATTATGCTACACGGTTTGAACAAATCCAGTTTCAAGTGGGTGTGATATAGTTAGATGAAATATTAATTAATGATAAGCCTGGAAACATTATCTATGTTGTTGTTAGACAAAGCATTAATTAATGATAAGCTTGCAGCCATTATCGAAACCAGTTCCCATGAGGACATGTTTTATTACGAGACTTGGGAATAGTCAAATATGTTGGCCTAAAACATAATGAAAATGACGATGGCTGAAAATATCAAGTCGATCAAAACTGACAGTGCTATGGAATTCATGACTAAACTTAAGGAGCATGCACAATCTGACTTAGCTGAGAAGCCAATTGTAGGAACTCTCATGCATGACTTGATGACCAAGAAATTTGGTTGGTCACTGCCCATTCATGATCATGTAAGATCAATGACAAGTCTGGCTACAAAGCTAAAAATGATGGGCATGGATGTGAGTGAATCTTTCATGGTCCAATTCATCATTAATTCCCTTCCTTCTAAGTTTGGCTACAAATCTAAAAATGATGGGCATGGGTGTGAATAAGTCTTTCCATGTCTAATTCATCATTAATTTCCTTCCTTTGAATTTGGTCGGTTCTAGGTTAAACATAACACCATAAAAGAAAAATGGAACCTCCAAAAAATGAAGGTCATATTAATTCAAGAAGAAGGAAGATTAGAAGATGATAGATCACTCAGCCCATATAACTGTGATGAAGGAGCAAGTTCCATCAAGAAAGGAGAACTTTTATAAATGTCAAACTTAATTTTGGTGCCCAATATTTGGTGGTTAGATTCTGGTTCTACTTCTCATATTTCTAATAGTACATAAAGATTCCTTTCGATCCAAACCATAAACTGAAATTAATAGTTTTTGATATGGGAAATAGAATGAAAGCACAAATTGAGGGAATTAGGACATACAGATTGATCCTGGATACTAGTTGTCTCCTGGATGTTACTAAGTGTCTCGCAATTTAGTTTTTGTTGGAAAATTGGATGAATTAGGCTTTAATTTCAAGAATGGACATAATATATTATCCTTATACAAACAAAAGTACTATCATGGCTATGGTACTTGTTTAATGGTTTAATCATTTCAATCTTGATGAAAATTTTGTTAAATCTTTGTTTAATGATATTCATAATTTTGGTCCTAAACGTAGAGCACATAATGAATACTTTGCTTTCTTATGACATTAAAGATTAGGTCATATATACAAAGAAAGAGTAATGAGGTTGGTGTAAAGTAAAATTTTACCTCATTTGGATTTTAGTAACTAAGATATTTGTGAGGATTGCATTAAGGTTAAGCAAACAACCACACATGAAAGCATGTTGCCATAAGGAGTGAACCACTTCAACTAATAAACATCAATATTTGTTGTCCTTTTGGTATTCTTTCATAGAATGACAAAAAATATTTCATCACATTTATTGATGACTTCTCACAGTATTGTTACATGCATACTATTTATTACATGAAAAATCTCAGTCAGTGAATATCTTAGAGGTATTCATCAATGAGGTGGAAAGAGAGTTAGACAAGGAGGTTTAAGTTGTCAAATCTGATTGAGGTGGTGAACATTATGGCAAATTTGACAAAAATGGTTAAAATTCAGGTCCATTTGCAAAGTTACTTGAAAATTGAGGCATTTGTGTTCAATACAAAATGTAAGTACTCCTCACCAAAATAGTGTGGCTTAAAAATGGAATCGTTTTCTTATAGAAATAGTTACTGAGCATGTTAAGTTATAGTACTGTATCCATGTTATTGTGGATGAATGCATTAAAGACTACAACTTATCTGTTGGATAGGGTCCCTAGTAAGGCAGTTTGAAAAGGCTCTTTATGAATTGTGGATAGGATGAAAACCTAGTTTTAAGGCGTCTCCATGTTTGGGGTTACCCACAAGTAAGGGCTTATAATCCACATAAAAGATAACTTGATGCAAAGATCATTAGTTGCTATTTCATCAGTAATTCTAAAGACCATTAGTTATTCTTTCATTAGTCATTCTAAAAAGTCCAAAGGGTATCGATCTTACTGTCCTAACCATAGCACGAGAATAGTTGATTCTAGCAATGCTAAATTCATTAAGGATAGTCAAGTTAGCAAGAGTTTGGAACCACAAAAAGTGGACAATAAGAAAACTCGCAAAAATATCTCTAGTGAGTACTTATATTGTTGTCCTACTTGTTGTATCACAGTTAAATAACATATAGGAATAACAAATGACAGTACCAAACCCACATAACAATGAACCATTTGATAGTATACAAGTTCCAAGTGAAGAAGTTGTTCAACCAGAAATAGCATTATGAAGGTTTGAAAGGGACCGAGAAATAAGCTATTTCAAACGACTATATAGTTATTCACTAAAACATGAGTGTGACTTGAGGAATGGTAAAGATCCAACTACTTTCACGCAAGCCATGGAATGCAACAATTCAGAAAAGTGGCTCAATGTCATAAAAGAAGAGTTAATGTCAATGGATGACAATAAAATCTGGGACTTCGTAGAGTTGTCGGAAGGAATAAAACAAGCCCGTTGCAAATGGGTTTTCAAGACCAAATGTGGCTCCAAAGGCAATATCGAAAGGTTTAAAGATAGACTTATCGCCAATGGTTTTACTCAAAGAATGGGCATTGACTATGACGAAACCTTCACTCCAATTTCAAAGAAGCATTCTTTAAGAATTGTTTTGGCTTTGGTAGCTCATTATGATCTCAAGTTTTATCAAATGTATGTGAAAATAGCTTTCTGAATGGAGACTTAGAAAAAGTTTATATAGATCAACTAGAAGGTTTTGTGAACACTGGAAAAGAAAATTTAGTGTGGAAATTGAACAAGTCAATATATGGACTGAAACAAACTTCCCAATAATGGTATCTCAAGTTCAACAATATCATTAAGTTATATGATTTCGTATGAAATACTCTTGATCAGTGTATCTACATGAAGTTTAGTGGGAGCAAGTTCATTATTTTAGTCCTATATGTTGATGAAATTCTTCTTGCTAGTCATGATATTGGTCTTATACATGATGTAAAGAATTATCTCTCTAAGAATTTTGAAATGAAAGACATGGGAGAGACATCCTATGTAATTGGAATAAAAATACTCTGTAATAGATCACAAGGACTGCTGGTAAGTCTCATAAAACCTATATTGATATAATCTAAATGGAAACATGCGCCACTAGTATAGTTCTAGTTCGAAAAGGGAACAAATTCAATGAAATATAATGTCCAAAAATGATTTGGAACGAAAAGAAATGGAATTCATTCCTCATGTGTCTATAGTAGGGAGTCTGTTATATACTCACACACGCACTACGTTGGACATAAGTTTTGTTGTGGGGATGTTAGGCTTATTGTGGACATGTTAGGCCAATATCAAAGCAACTCTGGATTAGATCATTGGAAAGCTACAAAGAAAGTCTTTCAGTATTTACATGGCACTAAGGACTACATGCTCACATATAGGAGGTCAAACAATCTTGAGGTAATAGGTTACTTGGATTCAAATTTTGTTTGATGTGTGAACTCTAGAAAATCCACATTCAAGTACTTATTCCTATTGGCTGGAGGAGTAATTTTTATGGAAAGAGTGGAAAATAGTCCATCGATTGCTACTTCCACTATGGAGGTCAAATTTGTGGCATGCTTTGAGGCCACAAATCAAGTATTATTGTTAAGGAATTTCATATCCAGTTTAAAAATTGTCGATAACATTGATAGACCATTGTGATAATTCCTCTGTCTTCCTATTAAAGGATGATAAGTACTTTAAAGATACCAAGCATATGGATATTAAGTACTTGTCTATTAAAGAAGAAGTGCTGAAACATAGATTGTTAATTGAGCATATTGGTACTAAAATAATGATAGTAGATTTGCTAACTAAGGGATTGTGGCCCAAAATATTTGTCAATCATGTTTAACAATGAGCCTTATTGATAAGTCCTTATTAACTTGATAGCACAAATTGTATACATATTATTGAATTGCTCACACACTGTAACATTCCTGAATTCAGTAAAAGTTATGTTTCAGCATACTTATTGGTTATCTACATTAGAGCAGTGTAAATGTTTTGTTTTAAGTAAGATAACAAAATTAAAGTCAAGGAATTATTATAACTCCTTATATAAATGTATAAGTAAACTTGATTGTGATACAAGGAAGGAATTATATCATTGTACAACTTGTGATTGTGATACATAGAAGGAATTATATCATTGTACGACTTGTGACCGCCATGATGCTATTAATGTTGGGCCCAATGCAAGTTCATTAAAATTGACTTGATGAAATTCAAATTAAAATTGAATCATTTGATTATTACATAAGCCAAGTGGGAGAAAGATTATTTAATAATCATTAAAGTAGCTCATGTATCTTGAATCATCAAATTGCTACATGGACAAGTGAGTTGAATCTCATTATGTTTTGTTTATGAAGAAATACAAATTTTAGGTTCTGAAGAGTCACATTATTAATAGATATAATGTGGGTAATTAAATAAACATAGTCTCGAGGTCTATGTTACCTTTTTCTTTCCTTTATAAAAGGAATGCTAACTTAAGCTGAAATCATATTCTCGGAAGTTATCTCTACATTGTCAAAAGAAACACAGTAGATTATGGTAAAAGAAGAAATATATCTCTTTTCATACTTCTCTTTTAAGTGTTAAAGCATGGAACAAGATACGCTTCCGATTAATGTTAATTTTTTTATTCATACAATTTCTAAGCAATTTTTATCAGCAGTTCTTGAATTGTTTAAATAGAACCACATTAAGTATTTCTCACCGAGCGATTAGTGTGGGTATTTCATTTCCTCTTTATAAAAAGGTTTTGGTAGATTATTTGTTCGTAGTTTAAGCTTTGTAGTTGCATATTAGCATCATCAATCCATTATTTACTAGATTAATTAAGCTTTCACCTTTATATTATCTTATATAATATTTGTGTTACATATCCCTGCACAAGCAATTTATTTTTTGCGATCAAATGCTTATATTTCATAATATTTTTCTTTTAATTATATAATTTTTTTATTCTCAATTAACTATGTAATGTTTGATATTATTTGTATTTGATATGATAATAGTCGGTTTTGACACATATGCTAGATACAAGGGGTGACAAAAGATTGATACGCATATTATTTATTCCAATGTATTTATAATGTAGATGACAATTGAAAGAGACCGATCAATATTTAATAACCACGGTAGTTTTTAATATTATGTTTTGGAACAAGATTTGATTTTTAATTTGAAAATGTTCTATTATTTATTTAGGGACTTTTAATTTGTTTTCTTAATAATACTGAAAATTACATAGATACATGTTATTCTATTCAAAGATTAAATACACAATTATACATTTTTACAATTTTAAAATTTCTAATATATATTTATAATAATTCTTTAATAAAATTTTGCAGTGTCTAGAGCAGGGTGAAGGTTCAAGACAGATTAGATATATATATAAATCCTCAGGTAATAATGAGATAGATTTTAATTAAATAAATGAGAAGATAGAATATAATAAAATAATTTATTTTTTCTTTTTTTTGTTATATTTTAATCCTACTTTTGTTGAGATCAACACTCTGGAGTCCTAATTTAATGGTCGTACAACCATTTATTTTTTCCGGATACTCACCAATCAGGCTTTACTCTGTACTTAATATTTAGTTACGGTGAAACACTCTTTCATCTTTGGTGAACCCAACCGACCCAAATTTGTGGCTTCTGAATCCAAAATATGGAGGCTACTCTACCCTGAATTTTATCCCATCATGAAGTACAATGTACTCCCATTTTACAGAATAGTCCAAGTCCTTACCCTCTTTCATCCAGTTTTTATTCATCTGCTAGTACATCAATAGCCATATTTTTTCTATCATTGTTCTTAAAGTAGAGATTTTGGAGATGGTTCAAAGTTCAGTGGCAGAGAATTCGGTTACATGCATCTAGTGGATCTTAAGACCTGTTTTTAATGTTTTTTCAAATTTTGACATCTTTTGCAAGAGTGAAGAAACGAAGGAAACAAAGGGTGAAACAATTTTATGTAAAAAGAAATAATCAAAATTTCAATAGCAAACGCCTGCTTACTGTTCATATTATTCTAGCCCAAACCAATTTACTAATCAAAACACCAATATAGTTAATTTAACAGCATCCACAATGGACAAATCAAAACCATAATACAATACAAAAATAGAACCATACACCACATAAATAGTGATGCAACAATAAACAGTAGAATTTATTTTAAAAAACAAAGACTTGTCAACTAAGTAACACCTCGATTTTAATTTATTTAATAATTAAGTTAAAAATATTTTTATTGAGTCAAATTATATTTTGATTGAGTCGATTGATGAAATAAATAGAAACAACCCCAGTTGGCTAAGGAAAATGGAAAGATATAAGGTGGAAATAGAACTCTGGAAGGACATGGATTGTTTAAAAAAGAAACAGAAAAACAGAGAATGGGTTTGGTGTGGAGAAAGAATCCGGTTTGGAGGTGGAAGGGTCGGGAACAAAGAAAATCAGGGAAGATGTTCTCGTCGAGGAGGTTGAGTCGGCGACCAGGAAAAAACATATGGTCGTGCGATCACTAAGTAAGGACTCAAGACTCTGTGGTCTTACTCCAGTTCACCAGCAGACCTCTTCCGGCGGTGGCAGCGACGAACTCCTCCGGTAGCATGCATGGCTCATTCTTCCTTCGCTAAGTCAGGCCGGATAACATACAAGAGAGGGTGGTTGTTCTTAGCCAGTCCCCATGCGAACTCCTCCAACCTGTTATGACGGTGATGCTGCCGGAGCTGACGTAGACGATGCTGGATAGTAGGATGCACATAAAAACTCTTTGGTCCCTGATTCATTTAATGATGATAACGCTTTCCACAGGGTAAGTGGTGCTGCGTACAATGCATTTAGTTTCCATATTGAGATTGAACAAGATCACCGTCCCTTCCCTTCTTAAAGCTTGTGCTAGCAGTTCCAATCTGAGCAGTGGTAGGAAGGTGCATGCTGTCATCATCCAACTAGGCCTTCAATTCGACTGTTATATTGCCAGCGCTTTGGTGAGCTTGTATGTCAAACATGGTTTCTTGAGTGATGCTGTCCATCTGTTCGATGAGTGTTCTAGTAGAGATAGCTCCATTCATCTCACTCTCTGGAACTTTATGATAAATGGGTATTTTCGGTTTGGTTGCTGGAATGAGGCTTTTTCCTTGTTTAGCAGGTTGCAGTCTTTAGCTCATGTGAGACCCGATGGGTTTTCTCTCAGCATGCTGCTTGTGATGTTTCCAATGGTTTTCGGCTAGGGAAGGAGGGCCATGCTTATGTTATGAGGAATTTGGGGTTTATAGGTGATGATTTGTACTTGGGTGCTGCTATTATAGATGTCTACTCTACTTGGAGGAGGCCGTTAGATGCGCTGAAAGTTTTTGACCAATATGTTGAACGAAGCATTTACATGTGGAATTCCATGATTAAAGTTTCTGTTTTAATGGTCTGTGGGAGGAAGGTTTGCAACTTTTCATTAGCATGAGAAATGTTGTCCAAGAATTCATGTCCACAACATTTTCTATAGTACTGACTGCTTGTATGTGTGGTGAGGCTATAGACTTTGGTAAAAGTGTTCATTGTGATGTGATAAAGCGGAGTGCTCTAGATTATGAACCTTATGTTTGTACATCTGTTATCACCATGTATTCTAAATTTGCATTGGTGGAAGATGCATACAAGGTTTTCTGTCAGAATCCTCGTGAAGGAGTTGAATCGTGGAATGCAATTATATCTGCTTTTGTATCTTTTGGTTATGTTGAAGATTCTGTGGATATGTATAGGTAGCTAAAGTTGAGTGGCTTAAGACCTGATTCTTTTTCAATTTCTAATGTCTTTAACTGCTTGTGGCATGAGGCTTTTGTTTGACCTTGGGAAAATGCTTCATGGAGAGCTATCCAAAAGTCCTTTTCAAAATAATATGGCTGTTCAAACTGCTCTAGTGTCCATGTATGCTAAATGCGGGGCAATAAGAGAATCTTATTTAGTATTTGATGCATTTAAAATAAGAGACTTGGTAATATGGGGCACCATGGTGATGGGCTTATGTGATAATGGTAAGCTTTCAGAGGCGTTAGATCTGATGAGAAAAATGGAGTTAGAAGGTTACAGACCTGACTCCCAAACTTTTGCCAATTTACTGGGTGTCTGTGGCAATATAGAAGGCATACAATTTGGATCACAGATTCATGGGTTGGTGATGAAGTATGGATTCATCAATGACATTTATGTGAGCTGTGCAATGATAGATATGTATGCCAAATGTGGCGAGGCTAGTCTGGCAAGTGCTGTTTTTTCAGGCATGGAAGTAAAAAATGTGGTTGCAAGGAATTCAATGATGTCCAGTTATAACCGTAATGGCCTCCCGGATTCAACCATTGATCTCTTTGCTCAAATGTTAATAGATGGCCTACCTTTTGACTTTATTTCCATTACCACTGTTCTTGCTACAGTCTCTTCATTAGCAGCATTAATGAAGGCAAAATCAGTACATGGCATTTCTATTAGACGCGGAATCCTGTCTTATGGCCACGTCGATAATGCTTTTGTTGATGCATGCATCAAGTGTGGATGCCTGGAATATGCAAGGAAGTTTTTCAACAAAATGCTGTTTAAAAACTTAGCTACATGGAATTCAATGATTTGAGGAACTGGCTCTCATGGGAATTGCCAAGAGGCACTTGAATTATTTGAGTATATGCAGAGAGTGGGTGTTCAACCAGATGAGATCACTTTCCTGGCGTTACTCTCATCTTGCAGTCATTCTGGTTCAGGTGGAACATGGTATTGGACTTTTCGAATCAATGATAAATGTATATGGAATAATTCCTCAAATGGAGCACTATGTTAACATGGTTGATTTGTTGGGGCGATCTGGGCTGCTGAATGAAGCTTACGGTTTTATTGAAAAAATGCCAATTATTCCAGAAAGAAGTATTTGGCTCTGCTTGTTATCTAATTTCAGGTTGTATGGGGACTTGACACTAGGAGAACTAGCTGCACAACGTTTGATAGAATTGGAGCCAGATGGAAGTGGAAACTACATTCAGTTATTAAGCATGTATGGAGAGGCTGGATTGAGAATGCAAGAAGCCAACTTGAGGGTACTCATCAGAGAAAGAGGTCTAAAGAAAGTTGCTGGATGCAGTTGGGTTGAAGTCAAAGATATGGTTCATTCATTTGTCTCAGGGATCCCTTCCTCTCCATTGTCTGTTGAAATTCTCCATGTTTTACGAGGAATGAAAAGGAACATTGAAGAAAATCAGGAAGTGATTGACTTGATTGAGATTCGAGAGGGCTAGTCTCCTCTATGGTTGAATTTGATTTTTTCCACATACTATAAAGCCAATCAAACTTGAGCAATGTGAAAAATATTGAATGGAAGATATCTTAGGTTTTCAAAGACCAACTCTGCAACAGAATGAGAAGCAAGTGGTAGCGGTCTGTCTTGAGACCTATGACTTTGTTATAGGAACTCTTTCACATAGTGATCAGAAGGACAGACTCTCATCTAATTTTTATAAAATGATGATGCTTTTCTCATATTCTAACTAATTCACTTCCAGTTACGTTATTTGACCGTTTTGTAGTGACACAAGAAAGTTACTGAAACTTGGCTTCTCATAAAAGTGTAATACCCAGGGAAACAATGTAGATTTGATGGTTAGAATATTGAGTCAGCGAAGATTGTAGGATGTTTATGAAGTCAATCATTATAATGAAAAGATTCTTATATACTCTTGCAGAGAAAAATTTTATAGTTAAGGAAGGTAAAATACACTTATTTTAAAGGGTGTTTGGTTGTAAAACCTTTGTGCATGTGCCAAAGGAACTAAGGTCTACATTTGATGCTAGGATATTTAAATGCATATTTATGGGTTATGGGGATAAAGAGTTTGGTTTCAGACTTTGGGATCCTAAGGAGAAGAAGATTGTTCGAAGCCTGGATGTGGTGTTTCAAGAAAATGAGTTTCTAAAGGACTTTGGAAATGAAACAACTACCTAAAGTGATTCCTATGATTATGTTGGGAAGGTTAAAATCCTCCAAAGGTTGTAAAGTATATTGTTCAAGATATTGCTGAACAGATTGATGAATAATTTAAAGATGACATTCTTATTTCCTTACCTCGTGACGGTGAAGGTGAGGATAATGATATTACTAATAATATAATTCCTGATGAATAGGTATATGATGGTGATCAGGTTGTTGATCAAGGGGAGGTTTGTGCTACTAGAACAAAATCTGGTAGAGTTGTTAAGCCATCCACGAAGTATCCAAAGTTTACTTATATGACTTTCACAAAAGTGGTGAGCATGAAGACTTCAGTAAAGCTCTTAGTCACAAGGAGAAAGACAAATAAGATGCAAGAGAAACTAAAGTCATTGCATGAGAACAAGACGTATGAGCTTGTGAATCTTCCTAAGGGCATAAAGGCCTTGGAGAACAAATAAGTTTATCGGCTTAAGCATGATGAAGGTAACTCACATCCAAGGTACAAGGCAATACTTATAGTGAAAGGTTTCGGGCAGAAGAAAGGTATTGACCTTGACGAAATTTTCTCACTTATTGTAAAAATATCTTCAATCCATTCTATGCTAGGTTTGGCTGCAAGTATAGATTTAGAGGTTGAACAGTTAGATGTGAAGACTGCATTCCTCTATGGTGATCTTGATGAGTCAATCTAAATGGAGCAACTTGAATTTTGTAGATAAGGAAAAGAAACAAATGGTGTGCATATTGAAGAAGAACTTGTATGGCCTCAAGCAAGCTCCTAGATAGTGGTACAAGAAGTTTGATTCTTTTCTAGAAAGTAAGGCTACAACAAAATTGTTTCAAACCATTTTGTATATATCAAGAAATTTGAGAAGAATGACTTTATCATTTTGTTTTTTTTTGTTAATGATATGTTGATTCTTGGACAGGATTACAGATTTGAAGAAAAGTTTAAGCAAATCCTTTGCTATGCCGGATTTGGGTCTAGCTATGCAAATTCTTGACATGTCCATCCGGTGGGATAGAAACGCTAAGAAGATTTGGTTATCCCAAGAGAAATACATTGAAAAGATTCTTGAATGGTTCAATATGGAGGAAGCAAAACCAGTTGCTATTTCACTAGGAGCTAAATTCAAATTGAAGAAGGGTGAGCTAAATGAAGCAGAAGTATATGAAATGAAGGTCCCTATGTACCTGCTATAGGGAGTCTTATGTATGTTATAGTTTGTACTAAACTAAACATAGTGTATGTTGTCAGGGCAGTAAGCATGTATTTGTCTAATCTTGGTAGAGAGCATTGACAAGCAGTTAAGTAGATATTAAGATATTTTAGAGGTACTTTCAAGCTAGGTTTATACTTTGGGGGAGGTAAGCCTATATTATTATGTTATATTGATGCAAATATAGCTGGTAATCCTGACTCGGTTGTTGTTTTTTGTGGGTGGTGTTGTTTCTTAGTAGTCTAAATTGCAAAAGTGTGTTGTTTTGTCCACAACTAAAGCTGAATTCATTGCAATTACAAAAGTTCGCAAAGAGATTCTATGGTTGAAAAGATTTCTTAATGAAATTAGGGTAAGTCAAGATAAGTATGAGGTACTTTGTGATAGTGTAAAAACTGTAGTTTTCATTCAAAGTGTAAATACATAGATGTTCGATATCATCGGGTAAAAGATGTATTGGAGAAAAATTGTTAGAGTTGAACAAGGTTCACACTGACAAAAACGTCTCAGACATATTAACCAAGATTGTGACAAAGGACAAATATTTATTTTGTCGAAGTGGAGCAGGTATGGAGAATTTTGTTACCACTTATATCTTGTTAGGTCATGGATTCGTTAAGGGGAGGATTTGTTGAGTTTCTCTTATCCATTCGCATTGAAAAAACTCAATTGTCAATTTTTTATTCTTCGTTTATCACACTAATGGTTGGGATTTCGTATATATGTGTCTGATTTAATCCTTTTCTATAGAATTTTAATAAGATAACTTCTAAAATTCTACTCATATTCTTTTATATAAAGTAGAATTCTGTTCATTTTAAACAGTACATTATCTTGACAGTTTTCTAGTACATTTGGCTCATAAAAAAAGTTTAAAGAAGTTTTTCATCATTTCAAATTGAAGTGAAGGTCGTAATCTAGAGTGTGAGGTTAATCCATTTTTCTTTTGATTGTGTTATTTTCTTAATTTTTTATATATTATATTTTTCTAGAATTATATCTTTTAGATCTTGTTATTCGTCTGATTTGTATTAGGAAAGTTTTCTTAAGTTTTATTCGATATTTGATTATAAGATAATTTCTTAATCAAAATTAATCGAGTAGGTTTTTTTTCTAATCTAGATGAAAGTTTCCATCCATTTCTATTTTAGTGTATCTTATTTCATCTTATTTTTTTTTCATTTCATCTTTAAGGAAAATATTTTCTGAGTTGTTTTTGCTGAAACATCTATTTCCTAACATCTATCACTTGTATATTATAGGCCCAGAATTTGGGGAGATAAAGATAGAGAATCAAAGACTTGCTTAGTCTTTGGAAATACAAAGATAGATAACCAAAGACTTTCAAAGTTGTTGGGAAGAAAAGGGCTTCCAACTCTATGACTGCGTTGACGCTTCATGGCTCCGTGAGTAAACTATCCATTGTGTATCTTTTCGATCGATTCTTTAGTTCGAATGGAAGAAGTAATATCTCTCAATTATGATTAAACTGATTGCTATCTTTTTCTATTTTAAACATTAAAAATTAATTAATCAGGCCAAGTAACGAGTTTTCCAACAAGCCTTAAAAGGAGCTCTAGGACCTTAGAAAGTATTTACAGCGGATGTAGTCCAAACTATCTATATGACTCCTTAGCGTGTTGTAATATAACTCTATTGATTTTATGATAATATAAGTTCAAGTATTATAAAAGTTCCAATATTGTCCATGAAAATAAAATTTACGTTTGTGACGCACGCAACGTTCTTTGATCTTATATTTGCACTTAAAAATGCAAGTATTTGCATTTCATTGCAAACATGCCGAAATAGATCTGCCAAACATTTTATATATTATTTTTTTGATGAAAATTGGGTCTTTAACAACTTTGTTTATCAAGATTTGACATTATTTATTAAATATAAGGATAATTTTATATTGGATTGAATTTTTCTCTTTCTACTTTGGGATGGGAATTAGGTTTAAATTCTATATTACCAGCAAAGGGGAAAATTGCAATATCAACAAGACTACCCCAATTTAACTTTGATATAAACAAAAAAAATTAAGTCGACTCACATTTAAAGAAAGAAAAAAGTAGAACCAACTCAAGATTTTTCAAAAGAATATATAAATATAGTTGGTGGTGTGTCCAAAGTGGCCAAGATGACTAGATCTTAACTGCTCGGACAAGACAGTGACAAATAGGGATGCTCGTCAGGCAAGTTGACTTAAGTTTTGCTCAACTCAAATATGGCTCATTTGATTTCGAGTTCAAGTTAACAAGTACTTGAGTCTATTCGAGTTCAAATCAAATTCAAATCAGCTTGATTCATATTTGTTTATGTCTTTTATGCATAATTCATACTAAAATTGAATTTAAAATTAAAATATCTCAACAATAGCATAATTATGTATAAAAGATAATTTATCAAGAATAAATTTATTTAAATTTGTTATAATATACTGATAGTTTATAATTTAGTTATATTTATATAAAAAATTTAAGATAAATATACTAAAAAAATTTATTTTTTATATAAAATATTGATCTTTAAGTCGAATCGAGTTAAACCGTTATAAGCTCAAATTAGGATATTGCTAACTCCAATGCAGGCCAGCAACAGCCCGGCAGGGCAGCAACACATCTACCATTTTATTTAGGTAGGTCAACCCTGATGCATTTCTTTTAAACTAGGTAATGCTACCCTATTTAAGTGGAAGGCATCAAAGATTTTTCTACCGATTGATAAAAAAAATTCCCCCTTTTTTGGTAAGAAACTCTAATGAGTTACTTCCAAAATACTTCTTTTCATTTCTTTAATTTTATAACAATATTGGACGACTTGAGACCCGCCTTGTAGTTCTAGATTGACAACGTATTGGTTCGGAACAGCACAAAGTAACAATAACAAATCAGACAAATCATTCCTAGCTGTGGACGGCTTTAGTCTCGGTTGCTTGTTAATTTGTTCTTTAGCGTTTACCATTTACTTCAAAAGTAAAGGACTGGACATCCTTTTGCAAGCTCTCTTTTCCAACCAAGGAACCTTTTGTAATCTTTATACGGAGACATGACTAAAATTCAGAGTTTGCAATCCTTATCAGTCTAACATGACTAAAATCCAGATTTTTATTTGTTCGGGGCAGGATGGTCCGCCCCCACGAATCGCATCTTTTCGATCCGGGTTTGAGAGTTTGGTAGGACTAAGGCACCCTTGCCACACAAAGAGATAGTGCAATCCAAATAAGATGTCACAGGCAGGAAATAACATGTAGAAAATTTTTACGTGGTTCCTTAGGGTTAACTTGAATCCCTAAATTAGTTCACGGTGAAATTGGTGTTCGCAATCTACTATTTCTCTTTTAATTTTACACTTTACACAATATAGTGAATTTTGTCGCCCTTAAATAAATTCGCCTTTGAGATCTTTGACTCCGATGCTATAGTTTATCCCTTTATGGTCTCTAAATCTTTAAAATAACCCCACCATTGTGTCCGGAGCGTCCAAAAACGGTAGGGTAACAAGTTTCGGCTCAATCCAAGGTCTATAAGGCCTTCAAATTATTTTTGGATTTCAAATGGATTGAACCAGACCACTTCGAGTTGGTTAAAAATAAATAAGTATTGGATCAGGCCGGGTAGCGTGCTCAGGCTCTCTTTTTTTCTATGTGCACATGTTTGCTAGTGGTGCATGGTGTGCCAATTCAAATCCGGGTCGTAGATGGGTCACGGATGTAGTCATGATTCCGGGTCTGTCACAGGTTTAATCAATTCGTAGGGCAACTATATATAGTTGCGGATCTGGAAAGGCCGAGCGGACTTAGTCCACTAATTGGAACCGACAGACCCGCTTATCTACAAAATCTGCTTTTGAGGCTCCAGCGGCGGCTACCCTGGCGACGGCGATGACTGAATTAGGTGGTACTCCACCCAAACCTGAAGATTACTTATCTTTATTCTCTTAGGACACCACTTCGGAGCCGGGAACGATTAGGGGTGGTCGGAAAAATCTACAAAATCCACCTCTCGCTAATGCTTTTTATTCTATTTTCTCCCTTCTCCGATGGGTCACTTCCTGAATTTTTTCCGGAGATGGTGGTGACAAAATCCAGTGGTACTCCACTCTAATCCGAATAACACTTCACAGGCTTCACGTTGGACACCACGGCGGAGTGGGGGAGGACCGGAGTTGGTCAGAAAATTCACAAAGTCGGCCCTTAGCTACTGCCTATAACTTCCTCAATACTCTGTTTGTTGTCTTCTCCGATCAGCAACTTGCTAGCAAAATTCTGACAACGATGTTTTCTCCCAGGATTGGTTCTAGACAGATTAACTGTAGATCAGAGCAACGTGACTCCCTGGCTTCAAGAACTCATCGGCCAACAACGACGAAGGGACAATTAAAAGACGTCCAAGTATGAAGTATTACACCATCTATTGATATCTTTTTTCGAATATGAGTCAAATTCAAGCCAGCTTGATACATATTTGTTGTTATCTTTTTTCCTGATAATTCATACTAAAATTGAATTTACAATTAAAATATCTCAATAATAGCATAATTATGTATAAAAGATAATTTAATTATGCATAAATTATTTGAATTTATTGTAATATAATAATATTTTATAATTTCGTTATATTTGTATAAAAAAATTTAAATCAAATATAGTTAAAAATTTTATACTTTATATAAAATATCGATTTTCGAGTCAAATCGAGTTAAACCTGTACAGACTTGAACGCCGGGCAGATCGGCTAAATTTGGCCTATCTCCATTCGGATATTGCCAACACCAGTAGGACCTGGCTCGAGTGGCTTAGGGAAACAACACATCGACCACTTTATTTAGTTAGGTCAACCCTGAAACTTTTCTTTTAAACTAGGTAATGCAACCCTATTTAAGTGAAAGGCATCAAAGATAATTTATAATGATTTTTTTTATCAGTAATTAGTCTTGATTTTTCTACTGATTGATATAAAAAGATTCCTCTCTTTTTTTTTGCAAGAAACTCCGTTGAGTTAATTCCAAAATAGTTCTTTTTATTTGTCTAATTTTATAACAATATTGGACAAATTGAGACCCGCCCCGGAGTTCTAGTTTGACAACGTATTGGTTGGGGACAACACAAAGTAACAATGACAAATCAGACAAATCATTCCTAGCTGTGGACGGCTTTAGTCTCGGTTGCATGTTAATTTGCTCTTTAGCGTTTACCGTTTACTTCAAAAGTAAGGACAGGACACGCTTTCGCAAGCCTTCTCTTTCCAACCATGGAATCTTTTGTAATTCTCTATCTGTCGACATGACTAAAATTCAGAGGAACCTTTCTTTTAAATTGGGTTCAAATAATTTTAAAAATTTTAAATAAAATATTTGGTTTCTCATTAAAAATGTTTCGTTATTATCAACATTTGAATAAATAATAATTGAAACACTCTAGATTTTAATGGAATATTTGTTTTTAGAAATTTTTTATTTTAAAAAATTGGGTAAAAATTAAAATAGTACAAAAGCCTAAATCATGAATTTGAAAGGAGTAAATGTATGGCTCAAATTCACAAAGTTTTATAAAATTAAAGACAATGACGAGGAGTTTATTCAAAAAGAAAGATTAAAACAAAACTAAAGAATCAGGTGAGGAATTTAAATACTTACATTAAATTGAGTCAAGAAGAAGATGAGTCTTATGCCAAAACTATTGTGCAAAGCGTGGTATCTAAAACAGTGAATTATTGAGAAATAAAATAAAACTACAAATAAACCAAATCTTTGAATATGATTGAAACAGGATTAGTTATTGTTGGAGAAGTCAAGTTTTAACTATTTGATGACCGATTCTTTATGTCTATCCAGACTTTGAGAATTATCAGTCAAGTAGTTAAATTGTTACTATAATTTAGGGCTTGTATTTTGAGGATTGTTGTATCTATTTTCCCTGTAAACTCTATAAATATGTTAATAAAAACCAAGTGGGTTTTCACGTCTCCTTCTCTATTAATCTTTCATGGCCTAGTTAAATTCTAATATATACAAAATTTTAACATGGCATCAACAGCCTTTGATCCCTTACAACCGGTTTTTTGAATGCTTTTTGCATTCTTTGATAACTTCTTTTGTTGTTGTCCTTGTGTCTTCATCTTTATTTGCGTTCCCTTATCATGATGAAAGGGAAATTTCATGTTGTTGCTCCTGATAATGAATTACCCACTCTTTCTGATATATTGAATGGATCCTCTTATCACCACCACCAAATTGAAAGGCCTCAATTTTGTTCATTAGTATTCTGCTATTAGCACATGCCTGATATCCAATAATAAGCTTCATTATCTTGAGAAGGAATATGATGGAAAAGGAGATGCTAAGTGGAACAGCATGCAACCACCTATAAGCACAGATGTGATCCTCCTTGATACTGCTTATGCAGTTTACACTTTTGTCAATAACACCTCGGCAGCCAATTATAATGTCAATATGATTTGTGAGTTATGTGATATGATTTTCAAAATAAAGCAAGCTGGAAGTTTCTCAAAGACTATTACAATTTTGCCAAAGAAAGGTGGGAGACACTCGCTTTGTATCAACCATATCCTAAAGATTTGGAAACTTGGAAGAAGCACTCATGACAATGCTCCTACAAGTTCCTAGGTGATTGATTCAGGCGCACCTGATCATATGACTAGTAACACCCATCTATTTTCCCATTTTAAAGTGTTCAAAATACCTCAAAAAATATTGTTGGGTTATAGTGGAAGCTCTCCAGCTTTCAAACAAGGTTGTGTAGTACTTGTTGGATGTTGGACATAAATATATACGTGAATCAGGAATTGTATCATATGTTATTATATAAGGTTGGCCTAAATTAAATTGATCTACTAAAGTGAAAGGTTATGAGCTATAAATTAAGGTGTGGAATTCAATGTGAAAAATGTGGAATTCAATGTGTAGATACCTTTTCATATTTCTCTTTTCGTGATGGGTGAAAATGAATTTATGAAACTACAGCTATAAATAAGGAGGTTATGGTCCCTGAATCAATAAGCAGTTTTCGTTCTGGTATCCCATTGTCCAGAATTCAGGTTTTGGAAAACTCTTCTTAGATTCAAAAGACCAAAACCTAAGGTGGTCAAGACTCTAGTTTCTCTTATGGCTTCAGGTACGCTTCCGCTATCTAGTTTATTTACTCGATGATTTGATATGAAATCTAATAAAGTCCAACAAGCGGCATCAGAGCCACCTTCATATTAAATCATTGAGTATTAGGTTTTAATTTATATTTAAATTATGGATTGGAACTATTCAGTTCTATATCCTATTCAGATCTACAGATTCAGGATTAAGGAAAGTACAAGCAATTTGTACATGGTTGTTCTTTTTTATTCCTCTTTTAGTAAAATAATGTGAGGAAAATACAGTTACAAAAGGTTATAATTTCGGAAACTCCACATAAAGTTATTTTTATAACCTTTTTTTGTTCAGCCATAATTAATATTTTAAAATTTATTAAGGACTACAATATGCTGTCAAAGTAGCCTCTTTTGTGGAAATTAATTTTTTTTAAATATTAAGATAGTTATGAGTATTTAATTTATGTGGATATTAATCGGCCCAAAGGAAGGTTGATATTTGACAGAATTATATATTCATTTGTGGTAATAAATATGGGATGATTGTTAAGCGTCCATGTGAATGATAAATTGGCCCAAAGGAAGGTTTATTGTTTGACAGGATTTATTGTCCATATTTTACTACACTAAGACTCATTTTTGTAATAAATATGAGATGATTATCAGGTTTTCATGTGGATAATAAATCGGCCCAAAAGAAGGTTTATTATTTGACAGGATTTATTATCTATATTTGATTACTGTATTGAGACTCATTTTAAATATGGGATAATTATCAAGTTTCCATGTGGATAATAAATCGGCCCAAAGGAAGGTTTATTATTTGACAGGATTTATTATCCATATTTAATTACTGCACTTAGAGTACCACTTACAAATTAATATTTTTGTCCAAAGACTAAATATTAATGTTGTGCTAGGTATCTGATGATGGGATTCAATATTGATTGAATTATTAATCTTATTATGGGCATTTTGTTTTGTTCTATGAATCCGGTTAATCAATCTGCTTATATGATTTCTGCCAACATCAATTCAGTTCCAATTTTAAAGACAATTTTAAGGATTAGAAAGAGGGCTAAGGAAGCTGTTAATTTTGTCAAAGGCAACTGTTAAGTCCCCTTATGAATTATGGACTGGAAAGAAACCCAGTATTATGCATTTACGCATTTGGGGCTGTCCAGCTGAGGCAAGGCCTTATAGGCCAAATGAAAAGAAACTGGACTCAAGAACAGTTAGCAGTTATTTTGTTGGGTATTCTGAATGGTCTAGAGGATATAAGTTTTATGATCCCACAATAAGGTCATTCTTTGAGACGGGCAATGCCCAGTTCTTTGAGGATGTTGAGTTTGGAGGGGAAATGAGGTTAGAGACTTTGTCTTTGAAGAAGAATCTGTTTCTCTTCCCATGATTGTTCTTGACAATAATCAGGATCAAGGTCATATTCCTGATGTTGTTCAAGAAACAATACCAGAATTACAAGACAATGTCGAGAATCTCCCTAATCAAGTTATACATGAAGAGCAAACTCAACAACCTCAAGAGCAAATGCCATTAAGGAGATCCACAAGAGAAAGGAGAAATGCAATTTCAGATGATTATATCATCTTTCTCGAAGAACATGAGGATAACATTGGAATGATGGAAGATGATCCAATCACTTTTCATCAAGCCATGACGAGTTCTAATTCTCAAAAGTGGATTGATGCTATGAATGAAGAGATAAAGTCCATGAAAGCTAATGACGTTTGGAATCTTGTTCCATTGCCTGAAGGTGCGAAACCTATTGGTTGTAAATGGATATTTAAAACCAAAAGGGATTCGAAAGGTAATGTAGAAAGATATAAGGCTCGTCTTGTTGCAAAGGGCTTTACTCAAAAGGAAGGCATCGATTATAATGAGACTTTCTCTCCAGTTTCATCGAAAGACTCATTCAGAATAATTATGGCATTAGTGGCACATTTTGATCTTGAGTTACATCAGATGGATGTAAAGACTGCGTTTCTAAATGGAGACATTGATGAAACAATTTATATGATGCAACCAGAAAACTTTGTATCGGGAGATTCAAAGAATATAGTTTGCAAATTAAAGAAATCCATCTATGGACTTAAACAGGCTTCTCGTCAATGGTATCACAAATTTCATCAAGTGATTCTCTCGTTTGGTTTTGAGATAAATGTTATTGATGATTGTATATACCATAAGTTTAGTGGGAGTAAGTATATTTTTCTGGTTTTATATGTTGATGATATATTGCTTGCCAGTAATGATATAGATTTTTTGCATGAAACCAAGAGATTTTTATCAAAGAAATTTGAAATGAAAGATCTTGGAAATGCGTCTTTTGTATTAGGAATTCAAATACATCGGGATCGCGATCGATGTATACTTGGATTATCACAAAAGACCTATATAGAAAAAGTGCTTAAAAGATTTGGCATGCAAAATTGTAAACCAGGAGATACCCCTGTTTCTAAAGGAGACAAATTCAGTCTCAATCAATGCCCTAAAAATCATATAGAAGGAAAGGAAATGCAAAAGATTCCCTATGCTTCAGCAGTGGGAAGTCTTATGTATGCTCAAGTATGTACGCGTCCAGATATTGCGTATATTGTTGGAATGTTGGGCAGATATTTAAGTAATCCGGGATTGGATCACTGGATAGCAGCCAAAAGAGTCATGAGATATCTTCAAAGAACAAAACATTACATGCTTACATATCGGAAGTCAGATCAACTTGAGATCATTGGGTATTCTGATTCTGACTTTGCTGGATGCCAAGATAGTCGTCGATCCACTTCTGGCTATGTCTATCTGCTTGCTGGAGGAGCTATTTCTTGGAGGAGTGCTAAGCAGACACTCATAGCTTCTTCCACTATGGCAGCTGAATTCATAGCTTGTTATGAAGCATCCAATCATGGAATATGGTTGCGGAATTTTGTCACAGGGCTGCGCATTATTGATAATATTGAAAGACCACTTAAGATATTTTGTGACAATCAATCTGCAGTATTATATTCAAATAACAACAGGAGCTCATCTAAATCAAAACATTTAGAGATCAAGTTCCTTGTTGTGAAAGAAAGAGTTCAGAGTGGTAAAGTCTCTATAGAGCATATTGGGACAAACTCCATGGTTGTGGATCCGCTTACTAAAAGTTTACCACCCAAGGTCTTTCATGAGCATGTTGCTCATATGGGTGTTGTATCATTTGATGATATGCTACTTTAGTGGGAGTTTGTATTTGGTTTAAGGTTCACTCTGTTTTGGTATTTTTGGTGATCTCATAAGGTTGGACCAGTTGAAAATAGGCATGTTAGATCAAATTACATGTAATTTTCATGCTACACATCCATACTTGATCTATGTCATTTAATTATGTTGATGTATGTGACCATGGATGGGTTTAGTTACGATAAATGTAACGAAAATCGCCTTGATCCTATATTGACATTGATTAATGGACGAGATTGTTATTTTGGAATAATGGCATATGTTTTGGAGCTCATAAGGTTATACAATTATCTTCGTGTATATATTAAGTCCAAGTGGGAGATTGTTGGATGTTGGACATAAATATATACGTGAATCAGGAATTGTGTCATATGTTATTATATAAGGTTGGCCTAAATTAAATTGATCTATTAAAGTGAAAGGTTATGGGCCATAAATTAAGGTGTGGAATTCAATGTGAAAAGTGTGGAATTCAATGTGTAGATACCTTTTCATATTTCTCTTTTCGTGATGGGTGAAAATGAATTTATGAAACTACAGCTATAAATAAGGAGGTTATGGTCCCTGAATCAATAAGCAGTTTTCGTTCTAGTATCCCATTGTCCAGAATTCAAGTTTTGGAAAACTCTTCTTAGATTCAGAAGACTAAAACCTAAGGTGGTCAAGACTCTAGTTTCTCTTATGGCTTCAGGTACGCTTCCGCTATCTAGTTTATTTACTCGATGATTTGATATGAAATCTAATAAAGTCGAACAGTACTCTCTTCACACTTGTACCTAGAGATGTTTTGTTGGTCCTAAACTTTCCTACCAGCTTACATCAATCCAAACATTTTGTTCATGATTAAATTGTAGAATACATTTTACTAAAACTGGTCGGATGAAGTCAATCATTATAATGAAAAGACTCTTATATGCTCTTGCAGAGAAAAACATTTATAGTTAAGGATGAAAGTTTATATGGAGACATTTTGAAATTTTACGATGCCTAATATATCTTTTAATGACATCAAAAGATTTTCTCTTGAGATATAGAGATCTAGGTGTTGAGAAAAATCCCCAAAGTTGGAGATCACAATGGATATGGGAAAATAATATCTAGAAAATAAAATAAAACAAAACCAAAAGAACAAAGATTTAATGTGGAAAACCCTCCTTTCTCAAGAGTTAAAAACTACAGGATCACAACGAATAATTCACTAATTTAACCAAAGATTAAAGCTGTCAAACATATAGCGATGTAAAGGAAAATTAATCACCCAACCTATACTATTAAGATTACAAGGTTTCTCTTTCTTAATACTCTATAGAAGATTAAACTGGTGAATTATATTGATCCATTTTCTTATCTCTATTACCCTTTTCTTTATTCTCTCGCATCCTATCTTCGCTTTTTTCTTTCTCTCACATCATGTTTTTCTTGTATTAGGATGGGGCAAATGAGTCTCTATTTATAGAGATGGTTTAAAGCCCTTCATCTTCCACGGAACAACAAACAATTACCTTTGTTTGGTATCCCAAGATTCCTTTAGTATTTCGAGTGTGACAATGAGCTATATATCATTAATATTCATAATTATAAATATTAACAATCTACCACTTAGAGTCCGATTGTAACACTCTAGCCCTAATTTTTCCTCCACTTGTTCATTGTATAAGTCCTTCACCTGCATGTTAGTGCAAGTTTTCTCCCTTGCTTACTATACAAGAGGACGCTCCCCCTTATATAGACATCTCCATGTTTATCCGTAACTCTCAGCAGATCACATGCATGTCTCCAACAACCTGCATCTGACGTTGGCATCCTCATCTCCATGCAGATAAGGCTTATCTCCACACTAATCATGCATATCTTTTGGAGTTAGTTGCAACCAATGCCCCAACATTGGATAAGGATCGACTTTGATAACTATCAACACCGTCATCATCCTGATCGACAAATCCACTCAAGCATATCCATGCTGGCTGCATGGTCAAACCCTCCTAGTTCGACCAGACCAGTCTCGGCTAGCGACTCCACCTCTCCATGATTCTAACAAATAGCACACACCAAATACCGGCATGCAGCATTACTCAGCAACCCGACCCAAATACCATGATCCCGATAATTTGCTCGGTCACGTCCATGCATCTGTGCTTGCCGTACCGCAATTTTGATCATTTAGTATGCTGGTATTGGCTATTGGTACGCTCGATCATCAACTTTGCTTCGCCGATAGGCGCATTTGTAGCTACTTGGCCCGGTGCTCGGTCATCACACCTCACGAACACGCTACCTGGAACCCATCCTGGCTCTGATGTTTCCTCGATGCTGATACCCACATGCTCAGTATATTTATCGACCATTCTAACGGTACTTTGCTCATTCCAAATCATAGAACTTGCTAGTATGCCTCGGTCACTTGACATGCTCCATGCACCACAGCTTGATATTTGCCTCCAACTCTAACAGGGATTAACACTGGTAAGTTATTTTCACCACTCGGATAGCATTAACTATCCGTCTAGGACACAGGATGACTAGGAATAACCGCCAAACCCTAGCTCCCAGCTCATCCAACGGACTAGACCTGTAACAGTCCTCCCCCACCAATGAGACCTGATGTCCTCATCGGAAGGTTAAGTCCTCCACAACACTTCTTGATCTTGCTCTCCAATTGCCACAAGTCACTCTCCTTTTCCCAGCTAGCCTCGCTTCTCTATTCCTCCTTCCACTTGATAAGACACTTCATCTATTCCTTTGAAGTCGCTAAGCTGATGTGCCTATACTCCAACATCGTCCCTACCTTTTTCCCAAATTGTTGCCAGACAGTAGAGGGAGCACTCATCGGATTTACCAAATCCTCATGGAAAGGTTCAAGAAAACTAACATGGAAAAATTGGGTGAAGCTTCTACCCTTGTACCTTCTCCACCCCCAAAAGGACCATCATACCTTTGTACCAATACCCGATGCACCTTGGTACGTCTGATTTTCTCCCAAATTAGTGGCATGAGCTTTAGCTTTACTTTGTCCCACACGCTAAATGACAGTGCCCTCGAGTCAGCATCTCTCTTCATTCTTGTAAAACCCACGATTCGAGTTAGGGTTTTATATTCAGAACCGGTCGGGTCGACCGTTATTTTTCGAGTCGAGTCAGTTTCAGAACACGTGTACTGAGCCGACGCCGGTCTCGTGTATGAGCCATGAGGGTCATGTGTACCCAAGTATATGATGATAACGTCATGAACACAGCAGAAAAGAATGAGTTATCAGAATATATGAGAGTATGCAGTTCATTTTTTTTATTATGATATATAATGGATCGTAGAATTAGTTTTAGGCCGTTTACCGCGTTAGGACGCGTTACGGGCATTTTGGGTGGGTTGATAGTTCTAGAGCATATCATTATGATTTTTTTGGTGTTGTTTGATTTTAGGGGATTTTTCCCGATTTTTATGAATTTTTTTAGGATTTAATACGACTTAGTTATTATACTTGACTCGAGCCGGAGACGAGTCAAGTCTTAATTACAAGTTTGCCACCCAACCATTTCTTCTCCACCCCCGACCTTTTCTCCCCCACGCCCAAACCCTAGCCGCCGCGCCGCCCCTGTTCGCGCGCCACCGCCGCCACGGCCGACGCCCCTGGCCGCCGATCGACGCCGCCCAGCCCGGCCACGGCGTCGCCCTGCCGCCCCGACCAGGCCCGGCCACGAGCTGGCCGCCGCGACGCGAGGAAGCCGCACGCTTTGCGTCGTGCTTCCGTCGCCGATCGTGCCGCCGCCGACTGCCGCCACCACGATCAGGTGGTCGGCTCGACGCCCTCGACCCCTCAGCCGCCTTTCCCGACCGGAGCGGAGGCCATCGCCGGCCTAGCCGGCCGGATCTAGCGACCCATCGCCGCCGCTCCATCTTATGCATTTTCCGGCGAGCTGCCACCTCCGTTGGCCGCGTCGACCTCGTAGATGAGTCGGGCTCGCCGAGCCGGTTCCGAGGGTACCCAACACGACCACTTTCCGGCCAGTAGACGCCGCCGGCGATTGTCGCCGGAAAACCACCGGAAGCCACCGGAAGCCGCCGAGAAACCGCCGGAAAACCGGAATTTCTGGAATTCGCCGGAATTCACCGGATCTTCCGCGGGGCTCACCCAGTCGAGCCCGATCGAGCTTCGGACGCCGATGAGCGCCAAATTTGAGTTCCGAGACACGCGACGGAACCCTAACCGTCGCCGATTGTCGACAACGTGAGGTATAATTACCTCCGATTGATTTATTTAAAATTGATGATAATTGTTAGCATAGCATGCTAGGGTTGATTAATTATTATGATGAATGTTAAGATTATGAATGAAGTAAACATGTGCATGATGTGATTAACAGGGAATGAAGGTTAAATGAGCTAATGAAGTAAAGTAAATTTGAGTATGATAATCGAGTACAACGTAACTTAGGAAATATAATAAAAATAGGTGTTAATAGGATAAGTTGGAATTATTTTTACATTTATAATTGTTGATTGTTATGGTTGATGTTTGTATTGTGGTGTGATGGTCATGTCGGATTTGATGCATCATTTAGTTAGCGGGCGTTAGTATTTAGTTTTGATGTGTAGGTACGGAGTAGGAGCTCGCCGCCTAGGCGCGATGACACGCTTGGAGCTTCTACCAGGTCCGTTTAGGACTCGACTCTGTTTTACGTCTTTCTATTGTATGTTTATCTTATTATTTGCAGGACGGGTTAAGTGGCGTTTTATCGGATCCCACTTAACTCGGGCCATTTAACCGAACATATTTCCGGATTAATAACCCCTCGAGGATGAGATCCCTCGAGGATGATTTCGAAAACAAGATCCACCACAAGTTGCCTTCGGGCCTATTATATAAATCCCTACCCAGCCCTATATATATATAGTTTTCGCGTTTTCAGTGAGACGAGAGATGGAGAAATCGACTGCACGTACCATGCAGAGGATGCCGTGACAGTCAAAGCGGGCTCTGGATTAGTGCCAGCGGACTGTTCCATTCCCGAGGGATCCTGACAACTCCGCGTTTGAGTTCCTCACACCCGGAGAACGTGGAGGTTTACGGGTACTGTTTAGTACAGCGCATGTCCGGACTTGTGGTTCAAAGGGTACTAAAGGCGACTGCCTGAGAGTACTCGGCCTTCGTGCTCAAGGCCAGGAGAAATATGGAGGTAAGGAGAGGGCTTAGGATAAAGTTTCACGAGAAGTACTGAAAAAGAAGTGCCGAGAGCGGCACAGTACCAGCAGCAGATCAGTAAGTTTGGGATGCTACCGGGTCTGCAGCCTAGTGGCTCCTCAGTAGTGCCCTTCAGAGTGTTCACGTGGAGTATATGATGTTTTCTTTCATATGAGAGTTTGCTCTCATAGCCAGCTTGTTATAGTTATTTTATTTTCCGGACCAGTAACACTTGTTACTAACGTGTTTTTATACTATATGTAGGTAATAATCACGAGTTGGAGGAGCCAGCTTGGACGGAGGAGCAATGAGGTCTTGTACACACACACATGTTAGATTTCTGAATGTTTAATATTGTGTTGTTATGTTATTATATTGTGAATGACATGTTCAAATGCATGAGACATGATAGAATGTGAACATGATACAGAGATGCGCAGCAAAAGCGTGGTGGGTTGAAACCCCAGCTTCAGAATGAATTCATAATATGTTAGATTTTGGGTGAATGAAATCATGGATGCATGTGTATATATATATATATATATATATATATATATTATATTGACAGGGTGGGCCCATAATTGCACTTTTAGGGGAGACCCTGTCTATTTTATTTCAGAATTTTTATTGTAATTGTGTTGGTGTGAAAATTGGTTGCATGTCATCTATGTAGTATCCTGTTAGGGTTTTATGCATTCATACATACATATAGCAAGTTGGATCTTCATCTTAAGACGCCGAGATTGGATCCGCACGAGTTAGGTTCAGGTTAGCCGACCTAACCGGGGCCTGTAACATGCCGGTTCGGTTCACGAGTGTGAACCGGATTTAGGGTGTTACAATTCTACTCGTTGCCTCAGCCAATGAATCCACTGCATCTCATGCAGTTAGACACCGCACTCCACCTCCATGTAGAGCAACCTCTAGTGGTTTAAGAGGCTAGTAGCCCGTAACAACTTTAAAAGGACTAAGCCCCGTAGCTGAATAATGCTGCAGCTTATAACAAAATTGTGCAGCCTCAAGAAGTTCCAACCAGTTTCCTGGCTGTGACGAAATGCCTCAAGTACTCCTCAAGCATTGCATTCATCCTCTCATTTTGCTGTCAGACTGAGAATGGTTAGCTATAGAGAAGTTTAGCTTACTCCCGAGTAAATCGAACAAACCCATCTAGAATCTTCCCATGAATTTGGCATCTTGGTTGCTCACAATGTCCGCCAGCACACCAAAGTGCTTTACCACGTTCCTGAAGAACAATTCAGCAGAAGTCTCGGATGAGCACGCATGTGGCGCTGCTGCAAAAATGGCGTATCTAGAGAATCGATCTCCTACAACTAACATTGCTGAGATTCCCTTCACCTTAGGAAATCCGGACATGAAGTCCATTGAGACCCGTAAGGACACATAGCGGACCCCCGCTAGCATAGACTAACTCATCATCTAACCAATACATGCGAGTCCAACCCCTGTAGACTCTGTCAACCAGCTTCTTATCCTCGAGATCTAACTTCGCCAACTCTCTGACCTGTCTCAGCAGCTCTTGCCACCTTGCCTGTCTTAGAGATTTCTTCTTCTGGGTCCTGAAGAATGTGTTAGCTACATTGTCCATGATGACAATGAACTAAGATCCCAACAAGCAAACCCGCCATACTCTTAGACAATGCACCATGGCCTCCTCCTGCAGTATACCGCCCATGGCTCCGTCTGAAGCATACGCCACCACTCCAAATGGTTGATGTAGTTACTTCTCGTATAGATGATCCTCAATCTGCATCCTTCACCATTGATAATTTGTTCTATCAAATTTTACAATCTTCCCAGAAGTGTCCCCCATAACTCCTACTCAAATCAAGATCTAATTGAATGAGACCAAATATTCCCATAGACGGCACCAATTACGGGAAAAATCCCCAAAGTTGGAGATAAACAATAGTGAACACAAGATATGAGAAAATAATGTCTGATAAATAAAATAAAACAAAACCAAAAGAATAAAGATTTAATATGGAAAACCCTCCTTTATCGAGAGTTAAAAAACTATAGGATCACAACGAATAATTTACTACTTTAACCAAAGATTACAGCCGTCAAATATATAGAGATGCAAAAGAAGATTATTCACCCAACCTATACTATTAATATTATAAGATTTATCTCTCTTAATACTCTGTAGAAGATTAAATTGATGAATAATATTAATCCATCTTCTTATCTCTATATCCTCTTTCTTTTTTCTCTCACATCCTGTCTCCTCTTTTTTCTCTCACATCCTATCCTTTTAATCTTAGTATGAGGCAAATAAGTCTATATTTGTAGATATGGTTTGTGGCCCTTCAGTTCCATTGAACAACAAATAATCACCTCTGTTTAGTATCCCAAAATCCCTTTAGTATTCAAAGTGTGTAATCAGCTACATATTATTAATATTCATAATTACAAATATTAACACTAAGATGTTGTGAAAATGTATCGTAGAGGTCACAGTTGGCATACACAAAAAAGTTTTAGGAATGGTGTGCTAATTCCTACGTGGAGTCATATTTTCTGATCGCTTGGCTGCTTCATCTTTCAACTTTCAAGTAGGAGCAAGCTCTTGGTAGTTAAATTTATTCTACTTCATGATGGCTGGAACTTGCTGTCCTCTAGGTTATGCGAAGAGGTGAGTTGCCAAAACTAACATATTTGCCAGAATCTGGGTTTTATCAGAATGTTTCTGCTTAGCATTTGTTGATAGCATTGCGGAAAGTTACCTTGTCAGTTGATTGCAATTAACAGAACAGTCGACAAAGTGATGGGACAAAAGAAAGAGCAGAATATTATTGATACTTTCGGGGGAGAACTTTGGTTGCGGGGAATACTTTTGGTGAGAATATTATTGCGGGCTTTATCAGAATATTATGACTACTTTTGGGGAGAATATTATTGCTGGAAATTACTTGTCCTTCGGAGGTCCTAGAACACTTGTTTTTGACAGCAAGCATTGGTTGCCACTGACATCATTAAAAACACTGGCGTGTAGGTGCTATCATTAAAAGCACTGGGATGTAGGTGGAGGCAAGTGGAATTGGGTGTAAAAAGATGGGAATAGTATCATCGTCCACCAATTTCTATCTCGTGGCTGATATATGTCTCTGCCGTAGTATATGCACCAGCTGCAGTACTCATGCTATCATCCCAAGCTAGACCTAGCAAACTGGCCTTCTCTTCATGCTTCTCTTGCCCCCAAGGGTGTTCACTGCTCCTCTTCACCAGCTGCTGCAGCTCTGCTGCTACCTCTTTCATGGCGGGTCTATCCTCTCCTTTAACTTTGAGGCATCTCTCAGCTAGACGGCAAACCGACGTGAGCACTCTATCTTCTCCTTCTACCCAAACCCTTTGCTCCACTATGTCTGACAGCCGATTGCGGCTCATCTCGTCAATGAAATGTGCCAATGTAGATTTTCTTGAAGGCCCTCCACCCTGCATAGGCCTTCTACCTGTTAAGAGCTCCACAAGCACCACCCCGAAGCTGTACACGTCACTCTTCTCCGTTAATCGGCATGTCTGCAAGTACTCTGGATCCAAGTACCCTGGGGTTCCTTTTACTATGGTCTCAATTTGTGCTTGTTGATCTGACGGAACAAGCTTTGAGGTTCCAAAATCTGACACTTTGGCATTTAAGTTGGAGTCTAGAAGAATGTTTGCGGATTTGATATCCCCATGGATGATTGGAACTGAGACATCCGAATGCAAGTAGGCCAGTGCTCCTGCAGTTTCCATTGCAATCTTTAGTCGATTCTCAAACGAAAGGGTGCCGGCAAGATCCTTGTGATGAAGACGTTGGGCAAGCGTTCCATTGTCGATGAACTCGTACACCAGTATTGGACTTTTTACATCAAGGCAGCATCCAAGTAATTTAACCACATTTTTGTGGTTCATTCTATATAGCACTGATAATTCATTGATGAAGTCCTCGACCTGATTCTCATCCATTTTTTTAGACTTCTTTACTGCAACTTCTCCACATTGTGGTAGATGTCCTTTGTAAACAATTCCATAACCCCCTCTCCAATCACCTCCGAGTAATTGTTTGTTGCTTTCTTTATCTCTTTCTCCTTGTAAACTTTCAATATGTCCATTGCACCTCTGGAAGACAGCCTATGGTGTATGGCACCTCCATTTTGATAGTAGTACTCAACTTTGAGTTTCTCTAGCTTTTCTTTTGCACATGCCAGTATATTAAAGTTCCAACAATAACCAAAACTATGATGACCAAGTTAATCCCTGTTTTGAAAATATAAGCACAGTTATTGTTGGAGAACTGGAATGATTGATGGAAACTGCAAGATAGAAAACTAGAGTGATATGCCCATGTATGGTACTTACCCACAAGAAGTTGAGCAATAGGGAGTTTGCAGCCGGATCCGTCCCTTCTTCCGTTACCAAGCATGCCTCGGGGGCAAGAGCAATGGTAGGAGCCTTGATCATTATGACAAAAATGTGTGCAATTGTTCTTGGCCTTGTCAGCGCACTCATTGATATCTACATATTGCCATAGAACAGAGTTGGTATTCCCAACCAAAAGATAAGGTTAAACTTACCCAGTTCAAGTTAAACAGGTTGGTTCTTCTTCTTCTCTCTTTTTCTCTCATATTTGTCTCCGATGTCTTTTTGAATTATCTGTCATGCTCATGTGAAATTCAAAGTGGACATGGGTGGGACGTGGGCACTTCTCAAATTAATGGCCACAGCCTAAGCCTTAACTGTGACCATGTTTTCTATTAGGAGTGTTAACAGCTTACCATTAAGAGTGTTATCGCCTATTAGTTCGACCGAACTCCAATTCCCTAGATATTAGGCTCAAATTCTTTCGTATTCAATTCGAATCAAACGAGCACAAGCACAAATATACATCCAAATATACATCCTTTTGGTTTGACTCAAAACTCAGTAACTTACAATAAAAATTATAGCTCATATATTTTTTTATAGTCCTTTACGTATAATGTAAAAAAATAATAAATGTAATTATATTTTAACAATGGTTTTACATGATATTATGATAATTTGTTTCCGGACAAATTAGTTGTCATATAATAGAATCAAAATAAAATTACTTAACCTTTTATAATTATTTTTATATCAAGTTATACATAAGAAACAAATATATAAATAATGCTCTAATATTTTCATGCTCCACCTGAATTTGGAATGGCTCAAAGCCTTTCGAACTTGAATCAAACTTAAAAGTACATAAATTGAATTTAAAAATAATTTAACTTAACTTGATTCATTAGATTAGTCCTCCTAACCTGTCACCTCCCTAGCTAAAAGCCACCAAAATCTCATCCAATGATAAATATTCCCACCCATGAGATTTCCATCACCAGCTAAGCCGCAAGTAATTAAACAAATAATAAGAGTACTGTTACTATTTTACTACTGCCATCTCACCTGTGCATCGATGGTAAGGATTGCCTTCAAACCCTTCCTTGCAAGCGCATAGATAACCAGGTTGAAGCTTAGAGCTGATACACCTGGCACTGGCATCCCTACAAGCATAGTCAGCGGAGGTTTGAGCTACATCGCAGGTGGTGTTGTTGATGGCCCAGTCCACCACCACCGGAAAAGATCCATTTCTTTCAGAATAGAAACTATAGTTGGTGACATACGACTTCTTAAACTTGAAGCTTTCTTGATCGGCGAGGAATCCGAAACCGCATCGAGAATACTTATACCATTCATCGGAATATCTTCGGACGGCAATGTTGTACTTCTTGACGCCTTTGGAGATGGGGATTTGACAGCAGCCAAAGCCGTCACAGCTGCCATCGGCCATGAGGGCGAGATCGGTCAAACAGAGAGCGGTGCAGGAGCTGACCGCATCGTGGCCCCAGTAACCCCTTAGTGTTGAGGTGATGTCGCAACCGACGGCGACGAAGTGGTTCCGCTCCGAGAAGGTGAAGGGCCAGTCGTCGTTGAGGTTTACGTAGCCGGAGGCGTTGCCTCTGGCCATGGAAACAGAGGAGTTGTCGCATTCGTAGTCCATGAGGGCTTGGATGGTTATCTCCGCCGTGTCCAACGAGATGTTGCTGACCTCGAGGCTGCCCCAGAAAAGCTTAGGTGGACGGTAGGTAACGTTGCAGGTCAAATTAAAGGGGGAACCTCTAAAACAGCCGATGTTGCTGCTATTGTCAGAGCTGAACCACTGTGGCTGATGCCAAAGGGGTATGGTACGGCCACGTTTCCGCACTGCCTCTGGCATTCAGATCCACTTCCGGCACTGGCACCGGAGACGACTATGGCTAAAAACAGTAATATAAGTGACAGTAGCACCAGATTCTCAGCCATGCTTGAAAATTTTTTCTCTGTGATCATGTCTTTAATTCCTTTTATCTTAGAGGGCTAGGGAAATGAAGGTAGAGAATAAAAGACTTGCTAAGTCTTTGGAAAGAAAAAGATAGAGAATCAAAGACTTGCTAAGTCTTTGAACGTTTTGTGTGACCGCGTTGCTAAGTCTTTAGTTGAACAGCAAAAATTAATTAATCACCTAACATGAGTTTTCCAACAAGCCTTAAGAAGATTATTATAATCCAAAAGGTGATAGTCCAGAGTCCAGAAGTTCAAGTATTATAAAAGTTATAAGACTCCTTTAGAAAAGTTATAAAGGTGTTGTAATATTATTCTATTGATTTTATAATAATATAAGTTCAAGTATTATAAAAGTTCCAATATTGTCCATGAAAATAAAATTGACGTTTGTTACTCACGCAAGGTTGTTTGATCTTATATTTGCACTTAAAAATGTAAGTATTTGCATTTCTTTGCAAACATACCGAAATAGATCTGCCAAACATTTTATTTTAAAAAAGAAAATATTACAACAACAAAAAGTAGAACCAACTCAAAATTTCTCAAAAAGAAAATATAAATATAATTGTTGGTGGGTCTGAAGTGGCTAGGATGACTAGATCTTGATTGCTCCCACAATATAGTGAAGAATATGGGTTCCTGTCGGGCAGGTCATGTTAAGTTTTGCTCAGCTCCAATATAGCTCATTTGATTTCAAGTTTAAGTCAACTTAATAATTAATTGAATCAATTCGAGTTTGAGTTAAATTCAAACCAACTTGATTTATATTTATTGATGTCCTTTTTACGCATAATTCATACTAAAATTGTAAAACCCAACTTTGAGTAAGGGTTTTCCCACTTGTAGTTTGCCGATTCGAACCAATCTCAAATCGGTTTAAATAAGATCAAGCCAAAACAATGTTAAGAATATGATTATGAGGCCCAGATGGCCATATAAACATATTATGTAAGCTGAATATCCCCGTCATCCATATGATAGTTTTAATTATGATACAATATAGCATGAGTTATCAGTGTATACCGATGTATACATATGATTTTTATGAGTTAGCCATGATTTTAGGTCTAGATCTAGGCCGTTGCATCGTTTAGTTTTCGTTTGAGATTTTTTGGATATTTTATTTGCATGCAGCATAGGAATTTTAAATCACTTGATTGTGCCCCTACGGGCCCAACTTGATTGAGTTCAGGGTTCAAGTCTCATTTAGGCATTTTGCCTCGATTTCTACTTATAGAGTCATTTTTAGGACTTGAGTCAATTTTAACTTTAGACGGTCTCGATCCGAGCTTTCTGTCTATATATATATTGCATATACCCATAGGTGGGTACTACTAGACCACAAGTTATTAGACGTTCTGATCATCCCACGTGGCAACATCTAAGTCGTCCACATCAACCCTAGTTTTCTCCCATTGATATTTTAAATCTTTCCATTAATTTTGAGAGTTTTACCATTGCTGCCACCACCACTTCGGCTCGCTGCCGACAAGTCTCTGCCTTGCCCCTAGCCACCGGATTGGTACGACCATGACCACCTCACGGCCAGATATCAGTCCGTACCCATGATCGCCACTATCGCTGCCACTATCGCTAGCGGCGACAGTGTTTTTACTGTCAATTTTCACCGCTACTGCCACCCTTTCAGGCCATTTTTCGGCGCCCACGACTGTCCTCCAATGAAGCCGACTACCCCAAAATCTTCATCTTACCGAGATCTTCATTTTGAGACCACTCACGACCACCGCCACCATCGCGATCACTACCATCGACGACGCTACACCCGGTGGCGATTCCTAGTCTTTCTAGTTTGCCAACGTTCGCATCCGCATCCCCGTCTACCTGACTAATCTTGTTCACCAGCCCGCCAGCCATGTCTGAGTCTGCCAGTCCAGTCAGGTCCACCCAGTCAGCCCAGCCCATTTTCCAGTTAAGCAAGACCGGGTTGGTTCAGCCTATTCGATTAGGTTTGGTTCAGCTCGGTTCGGTCTGATTCAGCTTATTTCGGATTGTTTTCGTCTGTCCTTACACTGTTTTTGGTAATTTGAGAAGTTTTATATTAGTTTAGATACATATTCACATGATTTAGCATGTTTAGATGTTATAATTATTTTATTATTATTTATTTATTTATTCATTATTTGTTTATTATATTTATATATTTATCATATACGATAAATGTTTATATGATTATTTGTTATTATTAATATTATATTTACTTATGAATATTAGTCTAATTATGTTTACTAAATTGTATGTGTGTGTGTGTATATATTTATTTATTTATTATTTATTATTTATTATTTATCTATTTGCATGTTCGCGTGTATGTTATTATTTATTGGTATTTAATTATGCATTCTTATATTGTATAACTATGATGTTATTATTATTCATGATTAAAACGAGTATATATGATATTTATTCGTGTTTACCTGTGTATTTATATAGTATAATTATATTATTATTTTATGATTAAAATATTATTTATGTTCATGTATTTATTATTTACCTAATTATCTATAAGTGTATTTATTTGTTTATTTATTCATTTGTTATTTTTTATTATTATTATGTCTCAATTTACGTGCCAGGTGTTTAGTTGTAGGCTTGTTAGTACTATTTTCTTTATTATGATATATTGATAATATAAGCACATACCATGAGCATGCATAATACAAAAACATTAGTATTTTACTTAGCAGGGGGTTTTGATATAGGTTACAAAGTCCGAGCTTGCCGTAGATGTGTCAATGCACTTGGAGCTTGGACCACCAGTTTGTAGGACGCTCTCTTTGCTTGATCTCTACTTGTCAAGTTTAATCGTAATTTAGACATAGGATGACATAGGCGGTGTTTTATCAGATCCCTCCAATGTTGGGTCATTTGGCCGTGTTTTTTACACATGTCTAATAAAACTACATGGATGAGATCCCTTACTAGTTTTCAAACTAAAGCTCTAGAAATATATGATACAAGCCTCTTCCATAAACCTATTATACAAGGACATGCATTTTTACGGATTTTACGAATAAGAGAATGAGTAGTATGGAGATATGTATGAATTGTACTAGTACTCCTTCAAACCCTGAGGTAGTGCAGTGTATGAGGGTACTGCGTAAAGCAGCACATTTTTTAAATTTGTGGCACTAACTTACCCGTTCATTTTGCCACTCGAGTATCGTTGCGGTTGTAATGTGGAGGATATGAGGGTGTGTAAGCATTATATGTATGAATATGAATATGAATATTAGTTGTGCATGTGCGGACACTTGTTTAAATATGTTTACTTACTGTTCACTGTGAGACAATTTTGAAGTTTACTATGTTTCCGTTGGTAGTAGATACCCATTTGCCAGTTTGTAGTAGCTATTTTCTAGACCACTAACATTTGTTATTGACGTTTTTCATACTGTATATGTAAGTCTTGTAAATCCTGAGTTGATTTTGGTGGGAGGAAAGATAAACAATACACACAGTTGAGCTCAGCACAACTATTTACTTTCTTACTTTTATTTATATTTGATGTATTTGAACGTATATTTAATAATGTCTTCCATTCTCTTGATACCAAGCAGGTTGTTTCAATCTATTTTATCAATTGGGCCTTACTGACTAACAACTTTAAACATGACTCGACTCGATCGTAACATTTTTGATTCAGTTCTTAGGTGAACCAAAAGTGGGGTCACTGAAGTACTTGGAGCACAATTGAGAGTTTGTATAGATGACTTGAGATGGACCACTTTGAGGTGATAGCAGTGGATAAGGATGATTAGAGAAGTGGATCTACACTCCCATGGACACGTCACCACATCCCCCTCTTCTATTAGTGTATGTCTATCCCAAGAATATTGTTGGCGACTCTTCAAGAGACAGAGTCATAAACATACCAAGGATGAGCGAGATTGCCTTCAACCACGAATTTAGATGGTTGACTAAATTTCACTCGATCCACCAGGGCTAGATCAGTGATTTCTAGTGAGAGGCAGTCGGCTTTGATGGGAGCAATCACTCCAGATTCCATGAGATAACTGTAAGTTCAACTGTAACACCCTGTTTCGGCTCACCCGTGAACCGACCTAGAAATGTCACCGGCGATCGAACCGTTCGCTAATGTACTGGTTCGGTTAAGCCGACCCGGATCTGCCCTCGGCGTCTTAAGATGGGGATGCAACCATGAGATGCATGAATGGGAACAATTGGGTTCTAACGGAGTCCTACATGCAGGTGATGATATGCAAGCAAAACAAAACCATTCAACAAGCAAGAAATTTAAATAAAAATTCATTAGTATTTACGGAAAAACGGACAGAATTTCCCTAAAAGTGCAATAGGGGCCAACCTGTCCACAACAAGGGTATATAAATATTTTATCAAAATACGATAACACATAACAATCTACCATGGCATTCAATCATTATCTCATTCGTTTTCACCTGAGCCGAGTCTGAACTCCAAGGCTCCCTACTCATTCACAATTATCCGCTCGTCTCATAAGAAGCAATTTATCAAGACAAAAACATTCTAATAATCATTCACACAGCATTAACACCATCATTATACATTACACGTGGCAGGTACATGTGTGCGCGGTTCCGTGCTACTCCTCCGCAGTCCCGACAGCTTTCATCGCTTGCATTCCTCACCTACATATATATAGAAAAACCATCAGTAACGAGTGTTACCGGCCCGGAAAATAACTAATATCAATCTGGCATAGGAGTGCAAACTCTCCTGTTGAATCAAAACCATATACTTCCTCAAGAACTCTCATCAGGGCACATATGGGAGCCGTCGCCATCGGGTCGTCGCCCTCGGGTCGACAGCGTCCCCCTTTCTTTCTCATTCTCATACCTTGGCCATTTCTCTATCGCTTCTCGCATCAAATCTCATTCCTTTCGCCCTCTACACCTTCCATATTAATCCTGGCCTTGAGCACGAAGGCCGAGCACTCTCAGGCAGTCGCCTTTAGTCCCTTTGAACCACAAGTCTAGACATGCACTGCATTGCAGTACCCGTAAACCTCCACACTTCTCCGGGTTTGAGGAACTCAAAGGTGGAGTTGTCCGGATCCTTCGGGAATGGAGTGGGTTCTCCCCAACTCCAGAGCCCGCTCTTCCGAGCACACGCCCTATCTGAAGGCGTGGCCGTCAGTAACCCTCATTCCATCTCTCACTGAAAACGAGAAAACTATACATATATAGGCCTAGGTTGGGATTTATACAATAAGCCCGAAGGCATCGTGAGCTGGATCTGAAGTTCGAAAACAAACTCGAGGGATCTCATCCTCGAGGGTTATTAATCCAAAAAGAACTGTTGGCTAAATGGCCCGAGTTAAGTGGGATCCGATAAAACGCCACTTAACTCGTCCTGCACATGATAAATCAAATACACAATAGAGTAGCGTAAAAACAGAGAATGAGTCCTAAACGGACTAGGTAGAAGCTCCAAACGAGTCCACGCGTCTAGGCGGCGAGCTCCTACACCGTACCTACACAATTAAGCTAAAAGCTAACGCCCGCATGATGAATCACACATCCTATAGCATGCACACACAATCAACACAATCACGCATCAATCATCACACATTCATCCTAAGTCAATTCTAGTGAGTTTTCAATCTATGTCTCATGAAATCAGGGTAATTAATTAGTTCACCTAATTAATTCCTTACTTTTCCATTTGACCACTCATCAATCAACCAATTTCATAATTTTTATTAAATTACATACAAACATATAGGCACGTCAAAAACATGAAAATTCATCTAATTATCTAGTCTAGCATGCTTCCATAATGATTATAAAATTTAAGAATTTACGTTAGAGTAATTTATACCTTGCGTCGTTGAAAATTGGCGACGGCTAGGGTTTCCGCTTCGTGGCTCGAAACTCGAATTCGGCACCTAGCGGCATCCGAAGTCCGATCGGATTCGATCGGGTACGTTCGGCGGATGATCTGGCTAATTTCCCACGAATCCAATTTTCCGGCGGTTCCGGCTGTTTTCCGGCGAGTGTCGAGCGGTTATTTCGGCGATGATTCTGGATGGGGCAATCTGGGGGTCTATCGGCACCAGCTCGACGAGCTTGGTCCAATGGTGGTGTCAAACAGGGTAGCCGGGGCGGCGATGGCTGTCGATAGCGGCGTCGAAAACAGGCGGCGACCACGAAGTGCTCCGATCGGGCTACAGCCGGCCTCGACGTCAGTCGGGATGATGGGGGAAACGTCGGCAACGGTGAGAGGGTGAGACTGGTGGTCACAGCAGCGACAGTGATCGAACGGCAGCGAATCGACAAGGAGAGACGGTGGCCGGGGTTGGTCGTGGCAGCACAGCGACGGCACGGCAAGGCGGGGCGGCGTCGATCGGCGGCAGTGCGGCATCGGCGGCGGAAGCACACAGTAGTGGGCGGCGAGGGTTTTGGAGGGGTAGGTGTCGGGAGGGAGAAAAATACCCTCAATGGCAAACTCATAAATAAGTATTGACTCAATTCCCACTCGAGTTAAAATAATAACTAGTTCGTAATAAATTCTAAAAAAATCTAGAAAAATATGGGAAAAATCCCATAAAATCAAACAAACACAGAAACATCCAAATGATATGTTCTATAACTATTACCCACCCAAACTCACCTATATCGCATCCTAATTCGTCATTCGGCCCTAAAAATATTCTACGATCAAATAAAAATAACAATCAATACTGCATACCTCCATATACTTGATAACCCATTTTTCATCATCTTTTTGACGTTATCATCGTATACTTGAGCATACATGACCCTCATCACTCATAACTCACAGTTGGCCTCAACTCAGCTCGCGGTCCATGAAGTTGACTCAACTCGAACCGACGGTTGAACCGACTGGTTCGCTCCCGTAAGACTCTAACTCGGGTCACGGGTTTTACATCAACAGTGGTTTGTCATCGTACGTGTCACCACTATGATCTGTATCCCTTTGAATTAGACACACATGGTTGGAAAACCTGAGCATAATTATTAGTAGCTACTTTTGAGGAGACCAGTATGGGCTCAACATTATCTTTCCATCATACGTGTCACCACTATGATCCAGACCCTTCTGAATCAGACAAGCATGATTAGATAACTTGAGTCGAGTTGATAGCAACTACCTCTGCGGAAAAAGACACATGGAGATAAACATGCCAGAGACAGTGATGAGTTCATGACACATATGATCAAGATCAAATCTTCAACAATTGGAAGCACAACCGACGTCCGCGATGCACAACCACCTTTTGAGTTGCACAATCACTATCCGAGTAGCACAACTGTCGTCTTTGATCCATAACCGGCGTCTGAGTTGCACAACCACCGACCGAATGCACACTATTGCCATCTATGATGCATAACCACCTGTCAGTATATTGCACTATTGCCAACTAAGTGGAGCAGTTATTTTAGAAGTAAGGGCCAAGTAGTTACCTCACCCTACAGGAGGACAACTACTTGAGGATTTTCTTAGCTTTGCACAAAGACCACATATTGTAGCATTGAAAATAGAGTTGAGTCAGAGATTGAGGACAAGATATAGCTACAGTAACATTATCCAGGCAGAGGAAAGTTACATGTATTAGAATTATTGGATGTGATGGCACATGATTGACTTCATCAACCATATTGCATACCATCTCTTTGACCCGACATCCTTGGGTCAGATATGTATTGCAAGATAATGTTAGTAACTGTCTTATAGGAATCAGCAGACAGTGTTAGTATGTCTTTTAAGGATGTATATGGACACAGTTCGAGAACAGGGCAGTGTGACCTCCATATGAGATGGCCACATTGGTCAAATTGTTCAGTCAGCATGACAATTTACGATGTGACCCACAGCTAGGGTTACACAAATTAGATGGTTAGCAAATGATCAGATACGCACTTTAACTCATTTAGAGTTTGGCCTAGCTAGAGAAAGATGTTTGACTTGTATTAGAATTTTGACATAGATGATGGGTTAGTGAGGGAGCGTCCATTAGGGAGACAATATTTTCCTTGTGCTTTGCCAGCACGATTAGGTCCTTACCTTGAGACATAGGATTTTGCCTTTACCCCGAGTATACGAGGTACCTTCGTGGTACTATTTAGGACTTACATTGCATGTAGCCGATGACAAACCAGTCTAGTGGTGACAACTTCACCCAGATAGCCTTTACCTTGGGAGCGATGCAGACAGGGACTTCAGTCAAACCGGATCATGTTGACCAGATAGAAGGACACTAGTGTATGCTCATCTTGACTTATGGCTTTGCTTGAGAGTCTACCACAGCAGTAGTAGTCATGTAAGTCAAGATTAGTGTTACAAATCAGTAAAGGATGGCAGGTAACACACCAATGAAGAACGAACGAGACATATGTCAAACCTCACTATGAGTCCCCGTAGACTAGAGAAGAGATAGTGGTCATTTGGGTTATTTGAACCCCATCCATTTAGAAGTGTGTGACTAGTACGGTATCGAGAAACTATTAGCTGATTAAACTAGAGCCACTTAGGAGCCGTCTCTTAGACTCATCATTGATTAGTTGTTCCATAAGTTGACCACCTATGGCAGAGTCCTATCATAATGATCTTAGAGACATGTTCATGGACCTACCGATATGTTTTAGCCACCCATATCCTATACAGAGTTTTTCCATTACCTTTATGACTCAGACGAAGACCCTCATTACATACCTAGTAGGATTTTCTCAGCTTTGTGTACTTTCCCTGCACCCCTGATGTTAGACTATGGGAGGATGAGACACTTCATAGTTAGAATCGTAGAGCAATGTAACTAGTTTTTTATGAGAGATCCATTTACTTATCATGTGACTAGAGATGTTAGACAGAACCGAGCCTCTACCCGAGTATTTTCACACTCACCCTACTACATATATTAGTTTTACTATCTATTTTCCAGATGGTTGAGATAAGCAGACATTGACTAGTGCACATACCACAGACTAGATGTAGATATTATAGTTCCATGGAGAGTATGTTTTCATACTCCTTGAGACACATTGTATATGTATAGGTGTTCTCGCTACCATTCCATCACAGAGCCCCCTTCAGCAATAGTTTGTGGTTTTTTAGATAGTTACAATAACCATAGCACACAGTAAAGTCATAACAGTTGTCCTTATTCTATTACAAAATAAAGTGAGATATTTATTTGACTTGGGACCGATTTATATAGGACTTAGTGAGCAGTCCAGTTCCTCTTACAGGGACACCTGAGTGTTTGACCTAGACTGGCGACTATGAACCATACAGCCTATTAGCTTATTCTCTTGTTTAGTACTAGAGTTCATCATATGCTACTAGGACTCGCTGAACACCCTAGTATAGTCGTAGGACCTAGAGCAGAGTGCCCTATGGGTACACGTAGTTGACCTATCACATTGATGAAGATCAGGGAGACATGGGTAGATTTTAGGCCTCATACCTCGCACCAATATAGTTTTTCCTGATGCAGTTCAGACTAGTATTCTACAATACTCTAGAGTACCTACTTCGCTACCCAGTAGACCTTTGAGGGGTGAGCTTAAGTTTTTCCCGCCACGGTCATTACATTTGAGTCCCCATAGTTTGCAGTGACCCATAGGAGCTAGTCCAATGAGATGACTCGAGCATGCATACCTAGTCTAGCAACACAATTTGAGCATGCATGGTTAGTGCAATGAGATGATTTGAGTATGTATGGTTAGTCCAGACAGATGATTCCAACATATATGGCATGTTTAGCCAGATGATTCGACTATATGTGGTTCTATCCAGCTAGATTATTAAGGAGCTGATGAGTTTCATCTAGGTTTGGAGTGCTTGCTTTATTTTGGTCCATTTGAGCCAATTGAAGCTAGCTTTTAAGGGAAAGCTACTAGTTTGCCAATGAGATGGCATTTTCTGATAAGTATTCTGATCACAGTTGACGTGAGAAATTTCGAGGATGGAATTTTTATAAGGAGAAGAGGTTGTAAAACCCCAACTTCGGGTAAGGGTTTTACTTATAGTTTATCTGGTTGGAACTAATCTTGAGTGAGTTCGAGTGAGCTCGAGCCAGAATAATTTTAAGAATATGAGTGTAACACCCTATTCCGGTTCACCCATGAACCAACCCAAAAAAGTCACCGGCAACCAAACCGTACGCTAAACTACTTAATGCGGTTAAGCCAACCCGGATCTCCCCTCGGTGTCTTAAAATGGTAGTGCAAGTATATAATGCGTAGATGGGATGCTTGGGTTCTAACGTGGCCCTACGTGCATGCGATGATATGCTATTGTGCACAAAATAGAATAATCGTGAAAACAAGTTTGATAATAAATAATATTTAAATAAAATAAAATAATTCTAAAACATGACATTTGTATTTCACTTTCATTCTAGATTCGTTGCACAGGCTAAATGTTCATAGCATTTCACATAATAACCTAAAACAACCTCATCATCTTAAAAATCATCATTTCCATTTATTACACGAGGCAGGTTCATTTGTGCAACGGCTTTACTACTCCTCTATAATCCTGAGAACCTCAGTCCTCGAGATTTTCACCAACATATATAATAGAAAACCATCAGTAACGAGTGTTACCGGTTCAGAAAATAATTAATATCAAATTGGTACAAGAGAGCTGACCCTCATGTTGAATAAAAATCTCATATACTTCCTCAAAAACTCTCACAAGGGCAATAATGGGAGTCGTCGCCCTCAAGCAGCAGCGTCCCCCTTCTATAACTTTCTCTTTCCGTAACATTCTCCTTCCTCAAACTATCAAAATCATTGTCATTCATCTCAGCCCTCTATGTCCTCTGTATTACTCCTAGCCCTGAATACAAGGGCCGAGTACTCTCAGACATGCGCCTTCAATACCTTTTTTCACCACGAGTCTAGACATGCGCTGCACAGCACTACGTGTGAACCTTTACACTTCTTCGGGTTTGAGGAACGCAAAGGTGGAGTTGTCACAATCCCTCGAGAATGGAGTGGATGCTCACCAGTTCCAAAACCCACTTTGACAAACACATACCCTATCTCAAGATGTGGCCGTCAGTTTTCTACATCACACAGAAAATGCGACAACTATATATATATATATATATATATATATATATATGTATGCCTGGGTATGGAATTATATAATATAGGCCCAAAGGTAACTTAGGGTAGATCTTGTTTTCGAAAATATACTTGAGGGATCTCATCCTCGAGGGTTATTAATTTGGAAGATCGATCGATTAAATGACCCGCGTTAAGTGAGATCCAATAAAATGACACTTAACTCATCTGCTTACCTGTAAAAACAACACATGATAGAGTATAGAAATAAAACCAGAAGCGAGTCCTAACAGACCTTGTAGAAGCTCCAAGCGTGTCCACGCGCTCTATACCTGTATATCAAATCTAGAAGCTAATGCCCACTAACTAAATGATGCATCAAACTCATCATGAATATCATACATACAATGCAATCATCATCTAACAATAATCAAACAATCAATGTAAAAATATCTCATCCTATTTATCCCAATTTTATTACGTTTTTTAAATTACATTGTAGTAAATTAGCATGCTCAAATTTAATTTCCTTTATTAGATCACTAACTATCAATCAAATCATGTAAATCATCACTTCATTCACAATCAAACATTTATCACAACAGTTAATCATTTCTAGCATGTTGTGCTAATAATTATAAATTTTAAATAATTAAATAGGATAAAAGTCCATATCTAATCGTAAGTCACACAACAACGGCGACAAGGTTGTGGCCGGCTCGAGTGAGGATTGTGGGGAAGAAGGAAGGAAGAAAAGAAGAAGAAGTTGGGTGAGAAGGATGATGGAGACCGAATGACAGAAGTGTGACTTACAAAACGAATGGTTGTCTAAGAAAATGAATGGTTGTTTAGAAAAACAAATGGTCGTCTAAGAAAAATGAAAGGTCGTCTAGAAAATGAATGGTTGTAGAAAAACAAATGGTCATCTAAGAAAAATGAATCGTCAGAATGAGTTGTTTAGAAAACAAAAGGTTGTCTAAGAAAACAAATGGTCGTCTAAGAAAACGAATAGTCGTCTCGTAATTAAAACTTGACTCGACTCCGACTCAAGTCAAAAATAATACTAACTCGTAAATAAAAAATCCTTAAAATATAACACACATCAATGACATGCTCTATAACTAATAGCCCACCCAAATTATCCGTAACGTATCCTAATACGTTATTCGGCCTAAAAATAACTCTACGATTTAATTAAAATAAATTAAGAAAAATCTGGCATACTCTCATATATTCTGATAACTTATTTTGTTGTTGTCTTACTGGCGTTATCATCATATACTTGGGTACACATGACTCTCATGGTTCATAACACAAGACCGGCCTCAGCTCGGTACGTGTGTTTTGAAATTGACCCAATTGTAAATAACAGTCGAACCTACCAATTCAGATTATAAAACCATGACTTGAATCACGGGTTTTACAATGAGTATGAGGCCCAGATGGTCATATAAACATGTTATAGAGGTTGAGTATGCCCGACATGTATATGATAGTTTCAGTTATGATACAGTAGAGCATGAGTTATCAATATATACACAAGATATACATATGATTTTAATGAGTTAGCCGCGATTTTAGGCCTAGATATAGGTCATTACAGTGTTTAGTATTCGTTTGGGATTTTTGGGTATTTTATTTGCATTCAGCATAAGAATTTCATATCACTGGATTTTGCCCCTATGGGCCCTGTTTGATTGAGTTCAAGGTTCGAAGTCCATTTAGCCTTCTTGCCTCGATTTCCACCTATAGAGTCACTCTTAGGACTTAAGTCACTTTCGACTTTAGATGGTCCCGAGTGGCGGGTGTAATATGGACGATATGAGTGCATCAGCATTGTACGTATGAATATAAATATTAGTTATACGTGCGCACCGGCACTTGTTTAAGTATGTTTGCTTACTGCTCAGTGTGAGGCAATTCTAAAGTTTTCTATGTTTACATGGGTAATGGATACCCATTTGTCAGTTTGTAATAATTATTTTTAGGACCAGTAACATTTGTTACTGATGTTTTTCATATTATATATTTAGGTATTGTAAATCCTGAGTTGACTTTGGTGGAAGGATAAATAAACAATACACACTTGAGTTTAACGCAATTATTTTCTTTGTTACTTTTATTTATATTTGATGTATTTTAACGTATATTTAATAATATCTTCCATTTTTATGATACTAAGCGGGTTGTTTCGCTCTATTTTATCTATCGAGTCTTACCGACTAACATCATTAAACATGACTCAACTCGATCGTAATATTTTTATTTGGTTCTTAGGTGAACTGAAATCGGGGTATTATAAAAATTAAACTTATAATTAAAATATCTCTACATTAGCATAATTATGTATAAAAGATAATTTAATCATACATAAATTTATTTAAATTTGTTATAATATAATGATGTTTTATAATTTAGTTATATTTGTATAAATAAATTTAAAATAAATATAGTTAAAAATTTCATTCATTATATAAAATATCCAATTCGAGTCAAACCGAGTCAAACTGGTACAAGCCCTAGATTTGACCTATCTCCGTTAGGATGTTGCCAATTCCAGCTGGACGTGGCTGTAGCCAATAAATCAACCATTTTATTTAGTTAGGTCTTTTAAACTAGGTAATGCAACCCTATTTAAGTAGAAGGCATCAAAGATAATTTATAATGATTTTTTTCTCGTTAATAATTAGCCTTGATTTTTTTGCTGATTGATATAAAAAAATTTTTCTTTTTTGGTAAGAAACTCTAATCTTTTTATTCGTCTAATTTTATAACAATACCATCCCGCGGAGTTCTAGATTGACAACGTATTGGTTCGGGACAGCACAGAGTAACAATGACAAATCAGACAAATCATTCTAGCTGTGGACGGCTTTTGTCTCGTTTACCGTTTACTTCAAAAGTAAAGGACTGCACATCCTTTTGCAAGCTTTCTCTTTTCCAACCAAGGAACCTTTTGTAATGTTTATCAATCGACATGACTAAAATTCAGATTTTTATTGAGTTACTTCCGTGTATGCATTTCTTGCTTCCCGGTCTCTCATCCCTTCTATTAAATTACGTTAATTATTTTTTCAAGGACCGTGGATTGACAGATATAAATACTCAAGGCCACTGATTTACTGTAACTAGTGCTACAAAAAACTCCTTATATTACTTTTTTAATTAGTACAAATCACCTTAATTGGAGGAGATTTTCTTAATTAATACAATTATTTTTTAAAAACACGATTAATTACATTAATTTGTACCAATTAAATAAATTTTATATAGATTTTGCTACAACACTTACTACAACAAATCCCTAGCCACACACCACAATTTTATGGAATTTGCTACAACACTTACTCCAGGGATAAGCCTCGTACCCAAGATATTTGATTGGACCGAATCAAATCGAGTTCAAATAATTTTTAAAATTTTAAATAAAATATTTGGTTACACATTAAATATGTTTTGTATTATCAACGTTTGAATAAATAATGATGGAAACACTCTAGATTTTAATGGAATATTTGTTTTTAGAAAAATTTTTATTTTAAAAATTGGGTACAAATTAAAATAGTACAAAAGCCTAAATAATGAATTTGAAAAGAGTAAATGTATGGCTCAAATTCACAAGGATTTGTAAAACTAAAGACAATGATGAGGAGTTTATTCAAAAAGAAAGATTAAAACAAAACTAAAGAACCAGGTGAGGAATTGAAATACTTACATTAAATTGAGTCAAGAAGAAGATGAGTCTTATGCCAAAACTATTGTGCAAAGCGTGGGATCTAAAACATTGAATTATTGAGGAAAAAATAAAACTACAAATAAACCAATTCTTTGAGTATGATTGAAACAGGATTAGTTATTGTTGGAGAAGTCAAGTTTTAACTATTTGATGACCGATTCTTTATGTCTATCCAGACTTAGAGAATTATCAGTCAAGTAGTTAAATTGTTACTACAATTTAGGGCTTGTATTTTGAGGATTGTTGTATCTATTTTCCCTGTAAACTCTATAAATATGTTAATAAAAACCAAGTGGGTTTTCACCACGTCTCCTTCCTCTATTAAGCTTTCATGGCCTAGTTAAATTCTAATATATACAAAATTTCAACATGGCATCAAGAGCCTTTGAGCCTTTGATCCCTTAAAGTACTTGAGTCGATTCGAGTTCGAATCAAATTCAAACCAGCTTGATTCATATTTGTTGTTCTCTTTTTTATGCATAATTCATACTAAAATTGAATTTAAAATTAAAATATCTCAACAATAGCATAATTATGTGTAAAAGATAATTTAATCAAGAATAAATCTATATAAATTTGTTATAATATACTGATAGTTTATAATGTAGTTATATTTGTATAAAAATATTTTAAGATAAATATACTAAAAAAATTTATTCTTTATATAAACTATCGATCTAAGTCGGGTCGAGGTAAACCGGTATGTGCTCAAATTAGGATATTGCCAACTCCAATGCAGGCCAGCAACAGCCCGGCAGGGCAGCAACACATCGACCATTTTATTTAGGTAGGTCAACCCTGATGCTTTTCTTTTAAACTAGGTAATGCCACCCTATTTAAGTGGAAGGCATCAAAGATAATTTATAATGATATATTTGTTGGTAATTAGTCTTGATTTTTCTACTGATTGATAAAAAAATTCCCCCTTTTTTTGGTAAGAAACTCTAATGAGTTACTTCCAAAATACTTCTTTTCATTTCTCTAATTTTATAACAATATTGGACGACTTGAGACCCGCACTGTAGTTCTAGATTGACAACGTATTGGTTCGGAACAGCACAAAGTAACAATAACAAATCAGAAAAATCATTCCTAGCTGTGGACGGCTTTAGTCTCGGTTGCTTGTTAATTTGTTCTTTAGCGTTTACCGTTTACTTCAAAAGTAAAGGACTGGACATCCTTTTGCAAGCTCTCTTTTCCAACCAAGGAACCTTTTGTAATCATTGTCTGTAGACATGACTAAAATTCAGAGTTTGTAATCCTTATCAGTCGACATGACTAAAATTCAGATTTTTATTTATTTGGGGCAGGATAGTGTGCCCCTACATCGCGTCTTTTCGATTTGGGTTTGATAGATCGGTAGGACCAAGGCGTCCTTACCACGCAAAGAGATAGTGCGATCAAAATAAGATGTCACAGCCAGGAAATAACACATAGGAAATAACACGTAAGAAATTTTTACATAGTTCCTTAGGGTTGAACTTGAATCCCTAAATCAGTCCACTGTGAGATTGGTACTCACAATCTATTATTTCTCTTTTTATTTTACGCTTTACACAAAATAGTAAATTTTGCCGCCCTTAAATAAATTTGCCTTTGAGATCTTTGACTCTGATGCTATAGTTTATCCCTTTTGGTCTCTAAATCTTTAAAATAACCCCACCTCTGCGTCCGGAGCGTCCAAAAACGGTGGGGTAGCAAGTTTCGGCTCAATCCAAGATCTTTAAAGCCTTCAAATTATTTTTGGATTTCTAATGGACTGAACCAGAATACTTCGAGTTGGTTCAAAATAAATAAGTACTGGACCAAGCCGGGTCGTAGGCTCAGGCTCTCTTTTTTCTGCGTGCACCTGTTTGCTACTGGTGCACCATGTGCCAATTCAAATCCGGGTCGTAGATGGGTTACGGATGCAGTCACGATTCCGGGTCTGTCATAGGTTTAATCAATTTATAGGGCAATTAGATATGGTTGCGGATCTGGAAAGGACGAGCGGACTCTGTCCACTAATTGGAACCGATAGATCCCGCTTAGGCGTGATGCAGCAGCCGCTTTTGAGGCTCTAGCGGCGGCTACCCCGGCGACGGCGACGACTGAATCAGGTGGTACTCCACCCAAACCTGAAGATTACTTCTCTTTATCCTCTTAAGACACCACTTCGGAGCCGGGAACGATCGGGGGTGGTCAAAAAATCCACAAAATCCACCTCTCGCTGCTGCTTTTTATTTTGTTTTCTCCCTTCTCCGATGGGTCACTTCCCGAATTTTTTCCGGCGATAGTGGTGACAAAATCCGGTGGTACTCCACCCTAATCCGAATAACACTTCACGAGGCTTCACGTTGGACACCATAGCGGGGTTGGGGACGACCGGAGTTGGTCAAAAAGAATCCACAAAGTTGGCCCTTCGCTACTGCCTCTAACTTTCTCAATGCTCTGTTTGTTGTCTTCTCTGATCAGTAATTTGCTGGCAGAATTCTGACAACGATGTTTTCTCCTAGGATTGGTTCTAGACAGATTAACTGTAGATCAAAGCAACTTCAAGAACTCATCGACTAGTAGCGACGAAGGGACAATTAAAAGACGTCCAAGTATGAAGTATTACACCATCTGTTGATATCTTTTTTCGAATATGAGTCGAATTCAAGCCAGCTTAATACATATTTGTTGTTATCTTTTTTCCTGATAATTCATACTAAAATTGAATTTAAAATTAAAATATCTTAATAATAGCATAATTATGTATAAAAGATAATTTAAATATGCATAAATTATTTAAAATGATTGTAATATAATGATATTTTATAATTTAGTTATATTTGTATAAAAAATTTTAAATTAAATATAGTTAAAAATTTTATACTTTATGTAAAGTATCGATTTTTGAGTCAAATCGAGTTAAACATGTACCAACCTGAACGCCGGTCAAATAGGCTAAATTTGGTGTATCTCCATTCGGATATTGCCAACATCAGTTGGACCTAGATCGAGTGGCTCAGGGAAAGAATACACTGACCACTTTATTTAGTTAGGTCTACCCTGAAACTTTTCTTTTAAACTAGGTAATGCAACCCTATTTAAGTGAAAGGCATCAAAGACAATTTATAATGATTTTTTTTTATCAGTAATTAGTCTTGATTTTTCTACTGATTGATATAAAAAGATTCCTCTCCTTTTTTTTTGCAAGAAACTCCATTGAGTTACTTCCAAAATAGTTCGTTTTATTTGTCTAATTTTATAACAATATTGGACAAATTGTGACCCGCCCCGGAGTTCTAGATTGACAACGTATTGGTTCGGGACAGCACAGAGTAACAATGACAAATCAGACAAATCATTCCTAGCTGTGGACGGCTATAGTCTCGGTTGCTTGTTAATTTGTTCTTTAGCGTCTACTGTTTACTTCAAAAGTAAAGGACAGGACACGCTTTCGCAAGCTTTCTCTTTTCCAACCATGGAATCTTATGTAATCTCTATCTGTCGACATGACTAAATTTTTTCAGAGGAACCTTTCTTTTAAATTGGCTTCAAATAATTTTTAAAATTTTAAATAAAATATTTGGTTTCACATTAAAAATGTTTCATATTATCAACATTTGAATAAATAATGATTGAAACACTGTAGATTTTAATGGAATATTTGCTTTTAGAAAATTTTTTATTTTAAAAAATTGGGTAAAAATTAAAATAGTACACAAGTCTAAATCATGAATTTGAAAGGAGTAAATGTATGGCTCAAATTCACAAGGATTTATAAAACTAAAGACAATGATGAGGAATTTATTCAAAAAGAGAGATTAAAACAAAACTAAAGAATCAGGTGAGGAATTGAAATACTTACATTAAATTGAGTCAAGAAGAAGATGAGTCTTGTGCCAAAACTATTGTGCAAAGCGTGGTATCTAAAACATTGAATTATTGAGAAATAAAATAAAACTACAAATAAACCAAATCTTTGAATATGATTGAAACAGGATTAGTTATTGTTGGAGAAGTCAAGTTTTAACTATTTGATGACCGATTCTTTATGTCTATCCAGACTTTGAGAATTATCAGTCAAGTAGTTAAATTGTTACTATAATTTAGGGCTTGTATTTTGAGGATTGTTGTATCTATTTTCCCTGTAAAATCTATAAATATGTTAATAAAAACCAAGTGGGTTTTCACGTTTCCTTCCTCTATTAAGCTTTCATGGCCTAGTTAAATTCTAATATATACAAAATTTCAACATGGCATCAAGAGCCTTTGATCCCTTACAACCTGTTTTTTGAATGCTTTTTGCATTCTTTGATAACTTCTTTTGGTGTTGTCCTTGTGTCTTCATCTTTATTTGCATTCCCTTATCATGATGAAAGGGAAATTTCATGTTGTTGCTCCTGATAATGAATTACCCACTCTTTCTGATATATTGAATGGATCCTCTTATCAGTACCACCAAATTGAAAGGCCTCAATTTTGTTCATTAGTATTCTGCTATTAACACATGCCTGAAATCCAATAATAAGCTTCATTATCTTGAGAAGGAATATGATGGAAAAGGAGATGCTAAGTGGGTGAAGGAGGATGCACAGGTGCATTCGTGGAAATCGAACAGCATGGAACCACCTATAAGCACAGATGTGATCCTCCTTGATACTGCTTATGCAGTTTACACTTTTGTCAGTAACACCTCGGCAGCCAATTATAATGTCAATATGATCTGTGAGTTATGTGATATGATTTTCAAAATAAAGCAAGCTGGAAGTTTCTCAAAGACTATTACAATTTTGCCAAAGAAAGGTGGGAGGAACTCGCTTTGTATCAACCATATCCTAAAGATTTGGAAACTTGGTAGAAGCAACAGGAACAACTCAAAGTTCCTTCTGCTGCCTTTGCACGAGCTGGAACAAGCACTCGTGACAATGCTCCTGCAGGTTCCTAGGTGATTGATTCAGGCGCATCTGATCATATGACTGGTAACACCCATCTATTTTCCCATTTTAAAGTCTTCAAAATTCCTCAAAAAATATTGTTGGGTTATAGTAGAAGCTTTCCTGCTTTCGAACAAAATCGTGTAGAACTCTCTTCACACTTGTACCTTGAGATGTTTTGTTGGTCCCAAATTTCCTACAAGCTTACTTTCAATCCAAAAGTTTTGTTCATCATTAAATTGTAGAATACATTTTACTAAAACTGGTTGTTTGTTTCAGGATGTGACATATCAAATAGAGCTTGGTTGTGGTTGCAGTAGAAGAGGCCCTTACTATTTGCAATTGGATAAGGATGTTGTTGCATTGGCTGTCAATTCCTCTCACACCTTTGCAAGGCAATGGCATAGCATATTAGGCCATCCAAGTTTGCACAAGTTAAACTTTATGTTCCCCTTCATTAAAGTCAGTGTCTATGTTTGATTGTAAATCATGTCAACTGTCCAAACAGCCTAGATCTTCATTTCCAATGAACTTATAGCAAAGTTCTTCAAAACCTTTTGATTTGGTACACAGTGATATATGGGGACCTTCAACTATTATAAACAATGCTTCAAAGTTCAAGTATTTTCTAGTTTTTATTTTTTATTTCAGTCAATTGGGCAAAAGGCATCTTTAATTGAACTTTCAAATGTTTATATACAGGAACACAAAATCAGATTTTAAAGATATTATGCAACAAATATTATAGCCGTCAGATTGTTTTAAACTTTTAATCTTAACCATTAATATCAGTCTTCATTTCTTCAATATCCCCCCATGGCAGAAGCTGAAGCTTGTAAACAAACTTGATAAAAAGATCAGAGGACATGGGCTTTGTAAAGATATCAGCCACTTGTTCTCTAGAAGAAACGAATTCTGTTTGAAGTAACCTGTGCACCACTCTCTCACGAACATAATGGAAATCCAATTCCATGCGTTTTGATCTGGCATGAAACATTGAATTGACTGTAAGATGCAATGCACTTAGGTTGTCAAAGTGGAGAATGGATGTTGCTGCCAATCGAACCATCAAATCATTAAGTATGAATCCCAACCAAGTACACTCAGCTGCTATTGCAGCAGGTGCACAATTCTCCGCTTCTACTATAACACCTCATTTTCCGGTCTAAGGGCGGACTGAAGTGCAATGTTATAATTCGGAAATTATTTGTTAGATTACTATCGTACAAATCTTACGACAACAGATCTCAACCTTCACGGAGGTTTAAGGCAATCAGCCTTTACTATATATTATACCATGTATGCTGATCATACTACCATACGAAGGATTTCTTAACATGAGCACTCTGAATTATAGGAGAGGCACTACCTCCCTAGCAACTAAGACAATAACTTTATAAATGTATATATGATCACTCTTAACTACATAAGAAGCGCACTGCCACTGCAATTGAGAGGCTGAGCTTTAAAGATCCAGATGCATGATCCAGTTCTTATACTTAATTACAACCTTGAAGTTAGGTATCCTTATTCGTAATATGATCCGGTTACTTGTTCTACATACCCGTGAACAAAAAAATTGAACACACAATCACAAAAGCATCATCGAGTGTCAGGGAATCATACCCTTACACCCGGTCTTCACATGGGCTCTTCACGCGGTGTGAATCTTAAGCACCTCCTACCCATGTACAACCAAATAAGTTTTAACGCATTTGGTATGCCCCTCGCCATGTTCTTGGACTTTGAGGCTTACGCACCCTACAGGCGATTGTTAGAATGCCACAAAGTTAATACCTGCATGACAATAATAACAATAATATAATCACATTAAGGCACATGACCACACTTGACACGACCACATGCCTCATAACAAGTTTAGGGTACCAACCCACAACAATTGTAAAACCCCAAAAATAATAAGGCTATTTTATTTAGGGTTTTGTAAATCTTAAAATGAATCTTAAATATTATTTAATTAAATTAATTCTTGGGAATCAATATCATAAATTATCAATTATGACCTTTAGTGTATCGGTATGATGGTATTTATGGATGATTTTAAATAAGTTTTATTTATTGAATTTTTGGAATTGGGAGGTTTGAGTGCGATTTGACACCCATTCGCATTAATTCAATAGTCAATTTTTTTTCACTTTTCATTATCACACAAATGGTTGGTGTTTAATATAGTTATATGTGATTATGTTCTTTTTTATAAAATTTTCATGCAGTGACTTTTTGAATTCCACAAATATTCTTCTATATAAAGGAAAATTTTATTGATGTTAAATAAAGCATAATCTTGATAGTTTGTGTGCACATTTGACTCACAAAGAGGAGGCTTTATAGAAGTTTTATTCATATTATGATCGTGTGTCATAGTTACAGGTGTCTCATCACAATTTCAGGTTTGTATAATTATTCAAAATGTTATATATTCCTACTTAGCAGCCTTGGTCAATCTATGCCCACATTCAACCGCAATGCGCCAAGCGCAACCGGGGTCAAAGAATTGACTTAGTCTGACATGAGGCCACACTCTTAAAAGTTTTGAAAGGTTAAATACCTGTCCTCATGCCGAAAGGGGTGACAGGGCACAATGACGCAAGACGATTCATTATGCATTTGTGCTCCCGAGAGATGAGTCAATGATAAATATCGGTAACTATAGGTCGTGAGCCACATAGCGTGTGTACGCATACATGGGATGGGGCCACCCTCCTGGCATAGTAAGAGTTTGACATAGACTCATAATTACTAAAAGGCTTAATTAATGGGACTTGCAAGTTTTACTACCATTTTACTATATGTGCAGGAGTACAAAGCATAGATGTTGTGAACATAGTATATTCAGATTCCAAACCATTTAATCACCTAAAAATTGGCCTCCAATTCATCACAGATCAGTTTGAAAGCAGCAAGGTATTCAAACATGGAAGAATACAAAGATCTATGAATAGTTGGCAATCTTCTCCCGAAAGTTTAACAGACTCTTGCAGAGCTTTCCACGTATCTGCAAATGTTTCCAAACGAAGTACACAACCTAGAACTTACTTAGTTAATGCATTAATTATCCATCCTTTGAAGAGGTGATCAGACTTTTTCCATGATTCATACGAGTGGTTGGAACATTATTTACAGATCCATTAGGCATTACAACACACTTTGTTTTGCCGGGAGAGGGTATACTACTGTCACGGCCTTGATTTGTGGGCATGGTTGGGTGCTAGGATTTTGGTGGTTGGTCCTAATATCCCAGCGTCCATGAGGGGTAGTGGGGGCTATCCTAATGGTGGAGACAACCTACCGAGGCTAATCCGTGTTATGGTTGCAGGTGATGGACTTGGTGCACTGATGCTGTCGTGATGACCGAGGGCTGCTGGGAGCAGAGGGCCGGGAGACAGTGATCGAGAAACCTCAAGTAGCGCTAGGCGGGTTGTGCTGTGATCGAGCACCCTCACCGAGCCTAGCGAGCAAACTGGTGGGGGTGTCGGCATAGCGAGGTTGGGCATGACCGAGGTGCCGAGCACTGTCGAGTGAGTTACCGAGCATGGACGAGCATTGCTGATCAACGTGACCGAGCAGCATGAGCGGGATACCGAGCAGCGTGACTAAACTGTGTACCGAGCAAAATACCTGTACTTGGTGTCGGCATGGGCTGTGCAAGGGATGCGGGCGTGTGCGAGCGGGTGAGCGAGCGGCGTGATCGGTATCCAGGTCGGTAGCGGGCACGTGATCAGTAGTGGTGCGCGGGCGTGCGCGCTAGCGTGTGTCGACCCAAATATCGGCACGACCGGGAGTTGGCTAGCGGCACCAGGGTCCAGCGGTAGCAGGTTCTAGCATGTGCAGCGGTGCATGCGGGAGCTGCTCTGAGGTTGATCTGAGGGTCGTGCACTAGACATGGTCGAGCCAAGGGCGAGCCATTGTCAAGCGGTGCAGCCAAAAGTCTGGTACGAGTTTGTTGCTGGGAAGATTATGTATCTTATCAACATGTTCGAGCCAGGGTTTTGCAATTGAATTCTGGATAGATTAGAAGCGTGGGACGTGTCTATTTGTTCCAGAGAATATCTTCTACGGGAGAGGATATGCACGGAAGTTCTACATAAGGAGAACGGCCAGAAAAAGAAGAAGAGAGAGTCCAGTAGCGAGAGATCTCATTGAGCGGAGGCCATTGAGGGGTTGCTGAAGGATTGGTGCAGAGATAGTCGCCAATTGCGTGACGACATGAGACTACCGAGAGAGAAGGAGACTGGTGGAGTTGCTGCAGCCGGTGCTTTGCATGAAGACTGGAATTCCATTGCTGAAGTCGGCCGGAATCAAGGTAGGCATCATGGTGAGGGTTGCTGTGCACGAGTGATCCTGTAATTGAGTCTCGTGTGAGGTTAGGTAGCATTGGGGCGAGGCATGTGGGGGCTGTCCACAACGCCGAGCAAGTACTTGAGGTTAGGTAGAGTTCTTGTAATCCTTGTATTGATTTGATAATATAAGGTTGGGATTTGTCTCGTATCTGTGGTCTTGCTTGTTGGTCGTCATTTGTAGGCGAGGAGTTTTTGTACCAGGTCCGAGGTCTAATCTTACAAGGCCAGCATTGCCGTAACGTTGTGGCTGAGATGAGCAAGGGGTAGACGGCACCCCTGAATACTGGTAAGGGTATTTGGGGATCGGGCAGTTGCTGCGGTAGCAATTGTTTGGCTCTCGAAACAGCGACCGAGAGTGCTGTATCGGGGTGTTTGCGGTGAGCACAGGTGATCGAGCGAGAGGCTGGGTGTAGTGATATCGAGGAAGTGTTTTGCTGGTAGGGTGTGCTGGTAAACCTCGGTGTGTTGAAGTTACTGAACATAGCGATAGTGTTTGGGACATGGGCTTCCGGTAGTTGGACTACATTGCGTAACGAGGTTGAAGGGCTGGTATTTCTTGGAGGAATACGCCGCACAGGGGGTGTTCTAGGGCAGAAAATTTAGTCCTAGGAATGCGACTGTGACAGAGGGTATCAAAGGCTTGGTTATGTGCAAGGAAGGAACAGCTTACATTCAGTAGAGGCTTTGTTGTGACGATCACATGGATACACGATCAACTGATGCGCTCAGGGAGCATGTTGCACGGCTGGAGGTGTTGGTTGGAGGGTTGGCCAATGGTGATGATAATGCTCACACGGTGTTTGATTGGTTGCAAACCCTAACCGAGGAAATGGAGAGGGTTGCTGATCAGCCGGAATCCAGTAGCGGGCGAGGTGATGATAGGGCTGAGATGTTGGAGAATCTTAGGGCTGGTTTGGAGGAGGTACGGTCAGAGGTGGCTCTTCTAAGGTGTGTAGTACTCAATCAGCCTCCTCAGCACTTTGGTGCGAATCAGGTAGCCGAACTTCCAGGAAGGCTTAAAGTGCCAGAGCCAACAAAGTTTGGGAACCAGGTCCTCAAAAGATCTGGAAAACTTCATCTGGGAGATGCAGGAATATTTTCGAGTTGCTACTTATAGGCAAGTCTTGATGGCCAGTATGTTTATGATTGGTGACGCCAAGCTATGGTGGAGAACAAGCACCGAGGACGATGAGAAAGTGGGACATCCTAAGATAGAGACTTGGGAGCTTATGAGACATGAACTCAGGGATAAGTTTTGCCAACTAATACCACTTGGGTTGTAACGACCCAGCCCAAAGTGCAACGTAATGGGCTAAGTCATTTCTTTAAAATGGAGACCCCGGAAGTTAAAGATCTATAGTCCATTCCCACTTATAAACAGGATCTTCTCCCAGTAGGTATTAGATGTGGGACTAAGTTGAGGGATCTCACAATCCACCCACCTTAGGAAATTTTGTCCCCGAAATGCCTATTCTTGGCCCGTTGTTAGCCCCTGCCCACTTCCTTTCTGGCCCATGACCGGCAGCCTAGCCAACGTTTCTAGTCTTGGCCCGTTGCTAGCCCCAGTCCACGACCTTTTGGCCCATGACCGGCAGCCTAGCCAACGTCCCTAGTCCATCCCACTATCTAACAAGGAACCAGGTCGGCTCTGATACCATTTGTAACGACCCAGCCCAAAGTGCAACGTAATGGGCTAAGTCATTTCTTTAAAATGGGTACCCCAGAAGTTAAAGATCTATAGTTCATTCCCACTTATAAACAGGATCTTCTCCCAGTAGGTATTAGATGTGGGACTAAGTTGAGGGATTTCACATGGGTGGCCGGGGATGCTTTGAAGAAGCTTAGGCAGACTAGAATGGTGAGAGACTACGTCAAGCAGTTCAGCTCGTGTCTTTTGGATATACAAGACATGTCAGAAAGTAATAAACTCTTCAACTTTGTGTCTAGATTGCAACCTTGGGTGCAGATGGAATTGAAGAGGCAGAAGGTGCTGGATTTGCAAACCGCATTGAGTACAGCCGATGTCTTAGTAGATTTGAAGACTACGATTGGTCCGGGGGATCGAGTTTCCAAGGAGGGCAATATGGCGGAGAATGAGAGGAAGTCGTTCAGGCCAAGACAAAAGGGGAAGGTGAGAGTTTCTCTGAGAGCTGAGTAGCTCAGTTCCCAAGGAGGACTACGGCTGGTCCGGGGGATCGAGTTTCCAAGGAGGGCAATATGGCGGAGAATGAGAGGAAGTCGTTCAGGCCGAGACAAAAGGGGAAGGTGAGAGTTTCTCTGAGAGCCGAGTAGCTCAGTTCCCAAGGAGATGATGTGAGGCCGAAGCGAGGATGTTTCCTTTGTTCAGGACCTCATTTGGCAAGGGAGTGCCCTAACAATCCGAAGGGGAAGGTAAGTGCTATGCAAGCTGAAGAGAATGCTGATTTAGGTGAGCCAGTTCATATGTCTACGTTGCAAATCATAGGAGCTCTGAGGGTTGAACGACCTAAACAGGGAGGTTTAGGGTTGATATACGTTCCAGTGACTTTGAATGGAAGAAGGGTTTCAACATTGGTTGACACAGGGGCAACTTATAGCTTCATTTCAACGAAGGTGTCAGATCGCTTGGGGCTAAAATCTAGGGTTAAGGCTGTGAATTTGCCGATGAAACAAGTTCAAGGTGTGGCTTGAGGAATCCAGATTTGCTTAGGGAAATTCAATGGCTAAGCTGATTTCATTATCATGGAAATTGACGACTTTGAGGTAATACTTGGTAATAATTTCCTGGTGTCTGTAACACCCCGTTTCGGCTCACCCGTGAACCGAGTTCACTAATCTACTAGGTTCGGTTAAGCCGACTTGGATCTGCCCTTGGTGTCTCAAGATGGAGATGCAAACATGAAATGCATGGATGGGATGCGTGGGTTCTAACGTAGTCCTACATGCATGCTATGATGTGCAAGCAAAACAAAACCATGCAACGGCAAGAAAATTTTAATTAGAAATTATTCACAATAAGGGTATATAAATATTTTATCAAAATACGATAAAACATGATAATCTACCGTAGCATTCATCATTATCTCTTTCGTTTCAATTGAACCGAGCCTGAACTCCAAACTCACTACTCATTCACATTTATCCATTCATTTCATATCAAGCAATTTATCTAAACAAACACATCAAAATTATCATTCACGTAGCAATAATACACCGTCATTATACGTTACACGTGGTAGGTACATGTGTGCGTGGTTCCGTGCTGCTCCTCTGCAGTCCCGACAGCTTTCATCGCTCGCATTCCTAACCTACATATATATAGAAAAATCGTCAGTAACGAGTGTCACCGGCCCAGAAAATAACTAATATCAATCTGGCACAGGAGAGAAACTCTCCTGTTGAATCAAAACCATATACTTCCTCAAGAACTCTCATCAGGGCACATACGGGAGCCGTCGCCCTTGGGTCGACAGCGTCCCCTATCTTTCACATTCTCATGCCTCGGCCATTTCTCTATCGCTTTCGCGTCAAATCTCATTCCTTTCTACCCTCTGCACCTTCCATATTACTCTTGGCCTTGAGCACGAAAGCCGAGTACTCTCAGGTAGTCGCCTTCAGTACCCTTTGAAACCACAAGTCTAGACATGCGTTGCAATGCAGTTGCCGTGAACCTCCACACTTCTCCGGGTTTGAGGAACTCAAAGGTGAAGTTGTCAGGATCCCTCAGGAATGAAATGGCCCGCACACCATTCCAGAGCCCACTATCGACACACACGTGCCCGCTTGCATCTCCATCTTGAGACGCTGAGGGCAGATCCGGGTCGGCTTAACCGAACCCGGTAGATTAGCGAACGGTTTGGTCGCCGGTGACATTTCCGGGTTGGTTCACGGGTGAGCCGAAACAGGGTGTTACAAATATGCCGCACAGGGGGTGTTCTAAGGCGACAAATTTAGTCCTAAGAACGCAACTGTTACAACTACCATCTAGAAAACAAGTAAATCCATGAATTTCAACCATGTTCAACACGTCTATTTCCCAAAACAAGAAATTCAGTGAATCTGACTTCATAGATACACAATTCGAAACAATGAAATTCGACTATTATTACATAATAGAGCAGAAGTTACAAAATGCTTCAAAAATTTTATAAATCAAGTTAAAACTCAAAACTCAACGCTCGACTGTTATCAAAACCTTTAGATCAAATAATGCTCTTGAATATAATTCTAGCCTATTTCAATCTCTAATTCATTCAAATAGGCATAATTCATGAAGCTTCTTGTTCTCATACTCCCACAACAAAATGGGGTATCTGAGAGAAAGAACAAGATGCTTGATGTTTAACATGAATGTTTCAAAACATTTTTGGCCAGAAGCTTTGTTGACAGCTTGTTATCTTATATACAGTATGTCAAGTTCAGTTTTAAATGTTGATCCCATCTCAATTTTGTTTCCTCAAAAACTAGCATTTTCTGTGAAACCTAAATTTTTTTGTTGTGCTTGCTATGTGCACAATCTTGAACCCAGAAAAGATAAAACTATCATCAAAATCAATTAGATATATTCTTCTTGGTTACTCTTAAGTACCAAAAGGCTATTAGTGTTATTGTCCATCTCTAAGACGTCTATTTGTTTCAGATGACGTCACATTTTTTTAAGAAACAACCTTTTTATTCTCCATTTCATGAAAAATAAGTTTTCAATGTCAAAGAAATGTTACTGCTTCCTGTTCCTACTATCATTGTCCCATAAGATGAACCATTTAACAAGTTCTCTAGCTCACCAGTTACTTATACTATGAGAATTCAGTTAAAGGCCCCTCCTAGTGCTGCTTCGAACTCTCCATCTGTGGAAGTCACATCATGTATTGTACCTATAACTTCACTTGATTTTAGTAAGTCATTGTCTACAATTTCAATGCCTAAAAATTATGATGAAGCTAAACAAAATTCAGATTGGGTGGCAGCAAGGAATGAAGAAATGATTGCTTTGAAACATAATGACACATGGATCCTTACTGAATTACCTCCCGAAAAAGAACTGTTGGCTTCAGGAAGATCTACTCAGTTAAATACAAACCAGAAGGAAGTGTGGGCATACTTAAAGCAAGGCCGGTGGAGAAGGGCTATACACAAACTGAGGGAGTAGACTTCCACGTACCATTCTCACCAGTGGCCAAATTAAATTATGTAAGAATACTACTGCCACTTGCTGTTGATATGGATTGACTTCTATTTCAGCTTGATTTTAAAAATACATTTTTGCATGCAAATTTTCAACAAGTGGTATTTATGCAGCAACCTTCTGGGTATGCTGCTGAGGGGAGAATGAGAAAGTATGTTTGCTTTGAAAATCTATTTATGGGCTAAAAAAGTCATCTAGATCTTAGTTTGACAAGTTCAGCAATCTTCTCGTCCAAATTGAGTTTTGTAGTACATAGAGTTTTGTAGTACAGGACGATTGATTGAGCTGGAAGTCTATATGACAAGAGATCTACAAATAGCTATTGCATTACACTGGGAGGTAATTTGGCCATATGGGAAAGTAAGAAACAAACAGTAGTGGCTCGGTCAAGTGTAAAGGCTGAGTACCATGTCATAGTAAAGGCTGCTACTGAATTGATTTAGATGAAACAATTACTTGAGGAGTTGTCTTATGATTCTATGAACTTATGGTGTGATAATCAGGTTGCAATTCACATAGCTACTCATCTTGTCTTTCGCAGAAGAACAAAACGCATACAGATATATCACTACGTGAGAGACAAGGTGAACGAGGAAATGATTTGTTTAAGGCATATCGGTGCCAAGATTCAGATAGTTGATATTTTTACCTATTTGATGACTGATTCTTTATGCCTATCCAGACTAAGAGAATTATCAGTCAAGTGTTTAAGTTGTTACTATAATTTAGGGACTGTATTTTGAAGATTGTTATCTAATTTCACCGTAAAGTCTATAAATATGTTAATGAAAAAGGGTAACCAAGTGGGTTTTCACCTACGTCTTCTTCCTCTACCAGGTTTTCATGGCCTAGCTAAATTCGAACATATAGCAAATTTTAGTAGTTATATACCCCCAAAAGCCGGGAGTATACTTCAACTCATGAGGCGAAATTAGGTAAAAATTTTGCAAAATAAATAGCTGAAAAATATATAAGCAGCTTTGAGCCTTCAATTCATGAGCTTTGTTTCTAATTAGAACAAACATGGAAGGTTCCAACTAGTCGAATATGGGGGATCAACCTTTGCATCAAAAAACAGTTTATATTGACGCAACTCGTTACCGGATATAAATGAGCCGTTAGTTCCCATAGCACGGGAGTGCATAGCTTTTGTTTCTTAAAACAATTGGGCCGCCATAAATGATCATTTCTAAGGCATACAGTTAAGTCATAATGATTACGCACGGCCACTGTAAGTCCCAGTTCTCGTATCCACCAGTATCTCCTCACCTGACTTGATAAATAATGGAACATTCACCACAGCACCAGTGTCAAGAGTTGCTGGCTTTGAACCCCCTGCAAAGACAACAGATCCCATCATTAAAAATGATGCTTGAAATGCAAACAGGTATCTGCAGTAGTAACTTATTAATACATTTTTTTCATCTATTTTCATCCATATCAGAACCTCGTAAGCATGCACAGAATTTACAGAAAAGTAATCGGGATGTATGTTTAACCTTTAGAACAACAATGAAAAAGCATATATGTTGTTAAATTCATCTATTAAGAAAGTCATAGTCCAAATTTTCAACCATCTTGCCTTCAGCACATGTTTTTATGAAAGCAAATGAGTTCAGCATAAAAATGTATATTTAGTTGTTTTAGATTCAGAAGTTATAGAGTTTCCTCCACAAGGCGAAGCCTACAACAATCCATCAGAAAACGTGTTGTTTTCCTCTGTCTTCTAAAATGAAATGAAAATTGCAATATGGAACATGACAAAGTAGAAATGACTTCAAAAGATGCAATAAAATGCACAAAAACTACCTTGGGCAGTGTCACCTCTGAGACCAGGATCTACATCAACCACAACCAGCTTAACTGTGATTGGAAGTTCAAAGTCGATGACCTTGAGAAAAAGGAACCTTGTTAAGGAAAAAAGGCTTCCAGAAGCATGTAATACCTATCAACTTACCAAACGAAATATACCTTTCCATTCCAAAATAGCAAATTGCAATCCATTCCCTCCTTTAGCCACTTGGTCTTGTCCCCAACATCGGTTGCATTTAACCGTGATTCTTCATATGAAGACTGTAAAATACAGAAAATGTATCCTATTCAGCTGAAATACTGGCCTTCTGATGGTTAAAAGAACATCAAGATGACGTGAGGATTTAAGGCTAATGAAACAGAAATAGGTATATCACCAAGAAATGTTTAAAAGTCCCCCTCATCTTATAATTAATATGTCCAATAGTTAAGTTGAACTGTAAACGTACTGAAAGATCAACATATCTGCCTCAGTTTGATAGGAACAGCAATTGTCACATTAGTTAAATTGGAAGTGCACGCAACCATAAACCTAATATAAAGGCTTCAGAAAGTGATTTGACTTTGATGAAGAAAAGCAAAATCCGAAGCAAATCTTTAAAGCTCAAGGTTTGGTAAATGAACATAAGCATCCGTCCTACATAACTAGTTTCAACTTTCAAGTAATTTTTCACATAGAATGAACAATATAGTCTTACACCCCATCTGAAAAAAGTTCAATTTGTACAACAGAGAGAGCTTGGGTACCAAATCCATGAACACGAACTGAGCACCATCTTTATAAGTGAATTGTTTGGTTTCCTTCAGTACATTTGCTTCTGTTAGCTGAAAAGGAATTTAAAGATAAAGAAAGCTAAATATCATTGAGCAAACTTATGACTACCAAACGGTATTAGATATTGACTTTTTACTGTGCTGTGATACACAGTGGCCATGCTTTTTGTAGCTAAACAGAGATATTGTGAAGAAAAAGTGTATTTTTTTCACACGAAAAAGAATTTGAAGTTAAAAAGATACTGCAAGAGGAGATCACATGATTTTTTAAAACTACAAAGAAGACACAAAATTCTAAGCCAACATATTACTCATATTTTAAGGTGTGGTGAATTATAATGATGATGATGATGATGATGAAGGACAACATTAACAAGAGAAAAAAAGATGTGCAAAATAGGGACTTGCAAAAGTTAATGACTGTTTGAAAGGAAAATGAAGAAAATAGAGACTTGCTAAATTTAAGACATTTGAGAATATTCTAGTGGTGGTGCAAAATACATAAGCAAAGCGGTAATAATAAAATACTAGTTACAAAGTATATAACTAGCATATATTAAATACTCAGACAATCAATCAAAGAACATAGTCAATATATTTTTACCTGTTACATATGCAGAATAAGTAACACTGTAATATTAAATATGACATTTTTAGTGTGAAATTGAGAATGATGTAGTACACAGTTAAATATTCCGTTGATTTCAAGTAAAGAACACATTTAACATCAAATAATACACAGAATCACATTAAGTGAATCAGGAAATTACCGTGCTTCCAGCTCGAAATGTCTTCTCCACAGTATTGCCTGTAACATAATTACGAATTTTGGTCCTCACAAAAGCAGCGCCTTTTCCAGGTTTAACATGAAGAAATTCTACACAGAAGCAAGAAGATGAAAATGTTATCAAAACAACACTGCTTTATATGCTACAGAGGCATTAACTAGAACCCAAAAGTGTGTGACAAATGAAACAGCCCCAGACATGATAAAAGACAAGCAAAATGAAAGGCATGTTAACAGGAAATTTATATGAAATAAGAAAAGGTGGTTCAACTAGCCTAAAAGTTAACTAAGAACTGCATTTGTATGTTACATCTGTATTAACAAGACCATCAGCGCAACTGACAAAGGAAATCAGGATTTTTTTAAAAAAAATGAAGATATGGTGACCGAAAAGTTTGTACGAAATTAAAAAAAGGGGCTCGGCTATCCTAAATGCTAACTAAAGAAAATATTTTTTATATTACAGCTGCATTACTAGACCAACAACGCATCTGATAAATGAAACAGGCATAAACTTGACAAAAGACACGACTAAAACGAAAGATATGTTAAGTAAAACTTTGTATGAAATTAGAAAATGAGACTCAATAGCTAAAACGTGAACCATAGAACATATAGTTTGTGCATCACAGCTGCATTAACTAGTCCATCAAAGCATCTGAAAAATAAAAATAGGTCTTTCCGTTAGAGAAAAAGCATTCCCCAAATAAAAGTTATGTTAACTAAAGAACATTGTTTGCATATTAGAGCTGCATTTCTAGACCACCAAAGCATCTGACAAATGAAACAGACCCAAACATTCATACCAAGACACAATCAACATGAAAGATATGTTAATTAAAAATTCGAATGAAATTTGAAAAGGAGCTCAAATGTGAACTAAAGAACATAGTTTGTACATCACAACTGCATTGACATAGTAGAAAAAACACTGCCAACATCGCACATGTGTTAAAACTCAAGTAGCCTGTACAAGTTAACCAAAAAAGACATACAAACCCAAAACACGCCAAGGTGCGCCATCGACCTCAATGTTGGAACCCACCTTAATATCATTGCTACTAAATGCAACAATTCCTGCAATTTCAAACAAAAATGTGAAGGAAAAAACTCCAAATAAAAAGCTCAATTATAAAAAAGTAAAAAACAAAACAAAAAAGATAGAAGCTTTACTTGGACACTTGTAAGAACGAAGACGAGTGGTGGAGGCGGAGATGCGAAGGGGAAGGGGAAGGGGCCTGAGAGGAGGGGAATCCATGGCGAGCGTAGGCGAGGGGTGGGAAGAGGTGGGAAGGTGGAGTGTAGAAGACAGGGCGGCCATTGAAGCTCAAAAAATATAATTTCTAAAGTTGTAGATAAAATGTGATGCATATATAGATATAGGGCAGCGCTGCCTATTTTAGCAATGCATATGCACTGCCCTACGTGGACCGTTGGATCTGATCCAACAGTCCACAATAACTCTCCATAACACCCACCCTTCCAATTTTTCAGCCACCCTTGCCCCTGCCCCCGCCCCTACCCGCCGGCCACCCCGGTGCCCCGGCTGCCCTAGGCCCCGCCGTCGGCCGCCTCATGCCCTTATGCTGCCGGCCGCCCTTGCCCGCACCCTGCGCCGCTGCCCTCGCCCGCCCCTGCCCTCGCCCCGCCGCTGCCCTTGCCCCCTACCGGCCTCCCATGTCCCTCGCCCCCTACCGACCTCCGCCCGCCCCTGCCGGCCGCCCCGACCCCGTCCCGCCGGCCGCCCCATGCCCCCATCTCGGTGGCCGCCCCTGCCCCGCCAAGTCGCTGCCCCTGCCCGGTCGGCCTCCCTGCCCCCGGCCCTGCCGGCTGCCCCGACCAGTCCCCCGACCACCTCCTGCCCCCGCTCGCAGCCGTCTAACCCACCTCCTCCCGCCCTCGACGGGCGGCCGGCGACGAGGTTGCCGGCGATGGGGTGGCGCAGTAAAACAGAGGGGGGGGCAGGAAGAAACAGGGGAGGGTACTAGCGTAATAAAAATTTTATTCTGTAACGATTCGAGTCAAGTTTTTATTACGAAATAAATTTTTAAAAATTAAATTAATTTCATAATAAAAACTTGACTCGGGCCTGATTCAAGTCAATATAACGAATTAAATTTAAAAAATAAAAAAATAATTTTGTAATAAAAATTTGACTCGGTCCTGTACGGGACCGAGTCAAGTTTTTATTACAAAATAAATTAAAAATAATAAAATAATTTCGTAATAAAAACTTCACTCTATCTTGACGTGAGTCAATATTACGAAATAAATTTTTAAAAAATAAAATAATTATGTAATAAAAACTTAATTCGATCCCTATTCGAGTCAAGTTTTTATTACAAAATAAATTAAAAAAATAAAATAATTTTGTAATAAAAACTTAACTCTATCTCGACTCAAATCAATATTACGAAATAAATTTTTTTAAAAAAAATTATAATAAAAACTTCGAGTTGGGACAAAGTCGTATTACGAAATAATTTTTTTAAAAAATAAAATAATTAATTTTAAAAATAAAAAAATTTAAAATAAAATAATTTTGTAATAAAAACTTGAATCGATCCTGCGCGGGACCGAGTCAAGTTTTGATTAAAAATAAATTAAAAAATTAAAATAATTTCGTGATAAAAACTTGACTCGGTCTCGACTTGAATCAAGTTTTTATTACAAAATAAATTTTAAAAAATAAAATAATTTCATAATAAAAACTTAATTCGATCTGACTTGAGTCAATATTATGAAATAAATTTAAAAAATATAAAATAATTTCGTAATAAAAACCTGACTCGATCATGTGCGGGACCGAGTCAAGCTTTTATTACAAAATAAATTTATTACCGAATAAATTTATATTACAAAATAAATTTTAAAAAATAAAATAATTCCATAATAAATTATTTTACCTCAAGTCCGGATCGAATAAAGTTTTTATTATGAAATTATTTTATTTTTAATTTATTTTGTAATATTAACTCGAGTCCGATCAAGTAAAATTTTTATTACCAAAATACCCTCCCATGTTTCTTCCCTTTGTTTTGGCGTGCCACCCCCTGCCGGTGACTTTGCCGCCGGCCGCCCGCTGGCCAACAATGCCGCCGCCTCGGGGCTGGATGGGCCTGTTGGGAAACGCGCGGTGCCGGCGCGGGCGCGGGCGCGGCCGTGAGCGGGAGGAGCAACGCGGGGAGGGGGGTCCGTCGCGGTTGCTGGCGGGGGCGGTGGGGGATGGCTGCGAGCAGGGGGTGGGGGTTGGCCAGGGGAGTGGCGGGGCTGGGGGCAGGGCGGCGCTAGGGGCGAGGAGCGGCCGAGGGGGCGGCGAAAACCGGCGTGAGGGGCGGGGCTCGCGTGGGTGGGGAGCAACGCGGGTGGGGGCGGCCGTGGCTACTGGTGGGGGCGGTGGGGAACGGCGGCTGCGGGAGGGGCTGGGGGACTTGGCTAGGCGGCCAGGGCCAGGGCGCGGGGAGCGTGGGGGGAGGAAAGTCTTAAGAAAAAAAAATGATTCCGGGCCGTTGGATTTTCATCCAAACGGCCAGGAATCTGCGTTGCTGATGCACTGGATTTTCATGCAGCGCACAGCGGCATTTTCATGTACATATATATATATATATATATATCCACTTTTCAGGCCCCACATCATCTAAAAACCCAAACTAATAAATAATAAAATAAATAAAACTAAAAAGTGAAAAATCTCACCGTGCATAAAAAAATATTATTTTAAACCTTGATAAATAGTAGAGTATATTTAAGGTTAACATAGGTTTTATTTTAAAAAATAATATTCATAATATAACTCTAAAAATCATAGAGTAATGTCTTAAATTTATATATATATATATATATATATATATATATATATATATCCATGACACTATAATGTACAAATTTTATTGTGGTGGAATATATATACTTTGTAGATATTTTTTCACGGTTTTTAAAATTTTTTAAGGGCTATATTTTCCCCACGGCGATATAGCCAATGACAACTTAAAATATATTTCATGCCTTGGCGTGGGTAAATGCAAAATTTATTTGTATTGATGATAATTTTTCTTAGACCAATTAAACGCAAGCTGGAGGAAGGTAGGGAAAATTTTAATGGTGTATACGGGATTTTCCATTCAATAATTTGTAATTTCAAGGATTCTCGTTTAAGAAGAAGAATGAGATTTTTTATTTTTTAAAAAAGAAGAAGAAGAATAAATCTCTATGTAGAGCGAAATCTCCTTTGGTTCTTCAGGATCTCTTTAGCCATAACTTACCAAAAAAGAACGAAAATTTTCCTCTTTTGCAAATTTTGCCATTTTACAAGATGTTTTCATAAATTATCACACTTTTCCACGAAAATAACAATAAATTTATCGGTAGACACGATCTTATCGAAATCTCATAGCGTCGGAGTAGAATTTGTTCATTCAGAATCCTCTTCTTAATTTAAATTGCAAAGAAGAGTGTATTTTTAGGATTTGAATTGATGATGCTTTGATTAGAATGTTTATGTTGCTATGTTATTATTTTGTCACATTTTTTTTGTTACCAGTACAAAAAGTGATAACTTTATAAAATAACATTTAACAAGTAGCAGTTATCTATATACTTCTATTTGAGCATTTTAAAAAAGTAAGCCAAACTTGACAACCTCTTTTTTATTTTGTAATCTTTTGTGACGTTTTCTTAAAAGTGCATCTACTGCTTTTATTTAAGTAACGTTTAGCCAAACATCTTTTTTTTTTTAATCTATTATTATTATAATTTTCTAATTTTCTAACAAAAGGGCCCAAAACAATGTAATTAAAGACCCCACAAACGGCTAATCCTAAAATGATTACTCAGTTCTTTTGCCGATTCCGATTTTACCTACCTTTTGGCTTGAAAATAAAGTTAAGAGCTTTTTATGAAAACAAAACCTGTTTTTGAAAAATTATTTATGAAATAGAAGAAAGGACAACAAAGATTATTAAAAAAGAGAACATTTTGAAGAAATTTTTATCCTCACACTGCTGTTTGGTTAGTATAAAAAATAAATAATTTATAAATTTAAATGGTAATTATAACACCCTAATTTTCAGTCCACCTAAGAATAGGATCAGAAATATCGCGATGAGAGTCATGTATAAAAGAGCTAGTTTATAAACTCGATCAATAATATAGTAACTTGTTTGCATTAAAAGAATGAAAGACATCACTAAATACGCATACAAAAATACATCAAATATAAGTAAAAGTGTAAAACAAAACAACTGTGTTAAGCTTAAGTGTGTGTAGCAATTATCTATCATCCCACCAAAGCCAATTCAGAATCACAAAACCTACATATATAATAGGAAAAACGTCAATAACAAATGTTATTAGTTGAGAAATAAGTAATAGTCAAACTAGCACAGGAGAGCTGACCTTCCTATTAAATGAAAATATTTATTATATATTCTTTCATAGAATCTCTTATAAGGGTGTTAATTAGGAGCTATCAACCTCGCATAACAGTGTCCCCTTTCTTACTCATCTCATGCTTTGTCAACTTTAAAAATTATCTCTTACACAGGACCATCAATTTCATTTCTCTCAACCCTCTACATCCTCCATATTACTACTGGCCCTGAGTACAGAGGCCGAGTACTCTCAGGCATGCATCTTCATACCCTTTGAAACCACAAATGTAGACATACACTATATTGCAGTACTTGTAAACCTCTATATTTCTCCCGGTTTGAAGAACTCAAAGGTAGCAGTTGTCAGGATCCCTCGGGAATAGAACAGACACTCACCAAATCTAGAGCATGCTTTAACTAGCACGCGCTCTATCTCAAAGCGCAATTGTCGGTTTTTCCTTGTCTTCACATCTCATCGAAAAACTCGAGAAAATCTTTATAAGTATGGGAAGGAATTTATATAATAGGTCCAAAGCACTGATGATAAAATCAGCCGATTCCACTCGGAATTGGCTGATTTAAATCTGATCGGAGGTAATCCGCGTCAAAAAAATAGGTAAATCGGTCTTCATAAAAATCGGTCTATTGAATCGGCCGATTCCACCCGATTTGAGCCGATTCCAGACAGTGAAGGGGAGGCGGTGAAGACGACGACTGGTAACCTGGGGGGGGGGCGTCTAGGGGGGCAACGGTAGCAGGGGACAGGGCGGCGAGGGCAGCGACAGGGTGACTAGGGTGGGGGATTGGGTGGGTGGCGGAGGCTGGGTGCACGGGGGACGGGAGGGGCTAGTGGGGAAGGGAGTGGCGGGGCGGGGGGGGATTGGGCTGGGGCAGTGACGAGTGTGTGGGGGACGGGTGGGGGAGGCAGGGAGGTGGGCAGCGGGGCAAGGATGTGGGCGGCGGGGCGGGGTGGGCGGAGGGGTGGACGGGCAAGGACGACTGGGGGAGGCGGGGCGAGGCTGATTGGGCGGGGGCAACGGCGATCGGCGGAGGTGAAGGAGGGGCTGTGCGTTGGGGAGAGAGAATCGGGGGAAAAAATAAAATAAGAAGTAGCAAGTGACATTCTCGTAATTAAAAGTGGCATTCTCATAATTAAAAGTTAACTCGTCTCCGACTTGAATCAAAAATAATAACTAATTCTAAATAATTCAAAAAAATCCAAAAATATGGAAAAATATCATAAAATATAATACACATCGTAACATAAAAATGACATCAGAATGATATGTTTTAAAACTAATAACTCACTGATTTTGACCATTTCAAGTGAACCGATTTTTGTCCATTTTTTGATGAATCAGTCTGATTCAATGACTCCCTTCTAATCCGATTCAACATCCGATTCAAATTTTTGCAACTATGGTCCAAAGGCAACTTGTGGTGGATCTTCTTTTCGAAATCATACTTGAGAGGTCTCATCATCGAGGTTTATTAAACACGAAAGTAAAATACGTCTAAATGGCCTGGGTTAAGTGGGGTCCAATAAAACAATCACTTAACACATCATGCGATTTGGAAATCAAATCAGTGATGGAATCTAGCGATAAAAAGTGAAAAAAGTCCTAATAGACTTGTGGTCCAAGCTCCAAGCGTGACGTCTCATCTATGGTGAGCTCGAACTCTGATAACCTATATTGAAACCCACTGTTAAGTAAAATACTGACATCTCTATATGATGCATGCTCATGGTGTATGCTCACACATCAATATATTTTAATAAGGAAGACAATACTAAATAACCCTACAACTAAACATACAACATGTAAATGGAGGCAAAATAAAGAAAATAACTAATAAAAATAATGAATAAATAAACACATATACTCATGAATAAATGATATAATAATAAATACATGAAAATAATAATACTCTAATTATAAAATAATAATACGATTATATTATATAAATACATGGCTAAACACGTGCAAATATCACACATACTCGTGTTAGTAAACATATAAATAATTAAATAAATAAATACATAATCATTCAATAAATAAATAAATAAATAGATAATTAGTTAATATTAAATAATTATGAATAATAATAATATCACAGTTAACCAATATAGAATACATAATTAAATACAAATAAATAATAACATATATGCAACTAACAGATAGATAAATAAATAAAATAAATAAATACATGCAATTTAGTAAACATAAATAAGACTAATAATAATAATTTAATATATCATTAATAATAACAAATAATCTTGTAAACATTCATTATATATATAACAATATAAATAAAAAACAATAATGAATAAATAAATAAATAAATGAAAATACTCATAATATCAAAATATGCTAAATAAGGTAAATGTGCATCTAAACTAATGTAAGGATTCTCGAATTATCGAAAACAGTCGAAAAACGAGTGAAATCGCACTTAAAATGGCTAACCAAGTCAACCCGGGCGAGTTGACCGAGTTGAGCCAAATTGACTCTGCCGAGTCAAGCAATTGTGCCAGCCGGGCTGGACTCGGTTGCTGGACATGGACACGAATGTGGGCAAGCATACTCAAGCTGATAGACACGAACGCGGGTAGGTGAAGGCGAATGCGAATATACTGGTCTGATGGGGCGAGCAATGCCTGTCATCAGAAAATGTTCATGGTGGAGCGGCTGGGGTCTTTGCTGGACAGGATCGACAACCCATGCAATGAGGAACATGGTAGTGGTGGCGATCGGCGTAGTCCAGCCACTAGTTGGCCAAAAAACGGCATAAAAGGGTGGAATCCAGCGGCAATCACGGCAACGGCTGTGGTCATGGGTAGTCTAAAAATGTTGGCCTTGATGAAATAAAGCTATGTGGGTGGTCTGATCGGCATTAAGTGACTCGGCAGCATTGGAATATGGCCTAAAAGGGCTACTACTGTGGTAGCAGAAACTGACTGTAAAAACACCATTACCGACAGTGACTGCGGCAACGTCGATGGTCGTGAGAGGTACGGGAGAAAGCTAGGTTTAATGTGGACAACTTTGATCTTGCCACGTGCCACGATCGGGACATCCGACAACTTGTGGCCTAGTAGGCCCCACATATGGGTATATGCAATATGTATATGGACGAAAAACTCTGATCGAGACCATTGAAAGTCAAAACTGACTCGAATCTTAAAGTGTCTCTATAGGCGAGAATCAAGGAAGAAAGCTAAATGAGCCTCAAATCGGGAATCGATGTAAGAAGGCTAAATGGGTCTCGAACCCTCAACTCAATTAGGTGAAAATCTATGACTCAATCAAACTGGGTCCACAGGGGCACAATCCGATAATCCAAAATCCATATGATGCATGCAAATGAGATATCTTAAAAATTGCAAACGGATACTAAATATTGTAATGACCTAAATCTAGGCCTACAACCTGGCTAACCCATAAAAATCATGTGTATACCTCTCGTATAAATTGATAACTCATGCTCAGTTGTAACCTAATTCAAGCTATCATCTGCATGTTAGGCATACTTAGCCACTATAACATGCTCATACTGTTATTTGAGTTCTATACTCATGTTCTTAAAACTGATTTGGCTCGAGTTCATCAGAACTGACTCGAGACTGGCCCAAACCGAATAAAACTACAAGCGGGTAAAACTCTAACCCGAAGCTGGGTTTTTTATAATAATTCATGACAAAAATATTTATTTTTCATTAAAAAATTATCTATTTTAGAGTATATTATTGTAAGATGTTAGTAAAAATCCACCTAGCGGTCTTTTTGAAATTTTATCACAACAAAATTTTTTATAAAAACTACAAGAGAAAAGGGGGGGTGGGGGTGGGGGTGGTGAATTTTATAATGAGATTTTATCACAACAAAATTGTAGTGGTTGAGGTTTACCTCAACCAGTACAATAACCAACAGTAAAGGGTGGGTCCTATTTATATCAGTATGAAGTATGGGTTCAGATCAAACATGGGTTTGGAGTAATTCACTGTATATTTGATCTGAATAGATAATATTTTATAAAATTATATTTTAAAATATCTCTCCATATTTTATACTAATAATTATATTATTTACATTTATTTTATCAAATCCAGTTAAATATAAATCAAATATAAATTTGGATAATTGAAATCGGATCGGAACAAATACGAGCCCATCAATAGCCACCACTGTCGGTTTTGTTTTTTTAAAAATTCAAAATAAAGGGTAAAGGTGTCCTTATAAAAAAAATTAAAAAAACTTTCCTTTTTTTTTCTCGTAAATGTTTTCATTAATCTCCTCTGTTTGATAAATACTTTCCACAGGCCCTTTTTTTTATTCATTAAAAAAATAATAAAATATGAAGGGGCTTCCAAGTTCCAAACCCCAACCGTTTGAATTCAAAAATCTTTGATATCTTCGCCCCCGCGCATCACCATTGCTCCCCATCGTCTTCTCCCCTCTCCACATCGGTGATTCTCGTAGTGGGTCGTCCATTGCTTCCATCGAATTTCTGGCACATGGATCAGACTTCGCCCGGCTTCCTTTTCATGGTTTGTTCTCCTTATTTTTTACGCTTCTTTTTTGGCATACAAAAATTGGTTCTTGGCGTTGCCGGTGATTGATTTTAGAGTCTTGCTTGATGAGATTGATTGAATGGTTGGCGTTGGTGTGGTCAGGGTGACAAGCGGCGGCGTTGTGAACCCGGAGTGGGATTGGAGGCGGCCGGCAAACCAATCAGCTGCGACGATCTTGAGTTGACTCTTCTCTCTCGAGGTGAAACCTTTGTTTTGGCTTTTGAAATTCATAAAAAAGAATCAAGTGTATTGTGTGATTTTTTTTAGCATTTTCATATCAAGTTTCGGATGCGTGATCATGAAAGAAATTTTCTTGGGGGACAGGTGAATGCTTTTTTTAAAAAATTATAAATCTTTTTCGAAGTGATTGTATATCTACATGGTTGAAATGATAGACGTTGTACATGGATATGTGCTATGCGATTTATGTCTTCGAGGAGTTCCACTGAAAATTGGGTCAATTTATTCATATCACTGTGCTGCCTAATAATGAGTAGAATTTGAAAAGAATCGGTTACTGAATTAATTGGTCACAGATTTTATACTGCTTGCCATCCAATTAATCTAATGGTCATTGATTTGAACTTTTACATTTTTTTTGTGGTCAAGCTCCTTCTGTGCTCCTTAAAAGTGTTAACAATTTTCTTTTTGGAGGATCGTGCAAGAAAAAAGAAAAGTCAGTTTTGTGACCTACATTAATATCTATCATTGACTTTGGAAGTTTTTATATGGCAATAGTTCAGATAGTCTTTTAGCAGATTTCAATTTCTATGATTTGATGTTTTACCTTTTCTTGCTGGCTGAACTCAATTCAGGATTTAGTGTAGAAACATCCCACATAGTTTTTTGGAGACTTTTTCTTTGTTGACCATATATAAATAGGTAACTTTTACTGTACTTTCTTGACAAGGATTTGTCTTTGTGACATAAAGTTCTGAAGGTTCCAAAATATTACTGCAGGTGTTGTGATGTCTTCACGGGTGTCTTCAGCGGGGGATGTTAATACCAGTCTCAGTGGCCTGTCTACTAGAGAGGAAATGTCTGGACTTTGTAACTCTCACGATGAGGCAGCCAGAGTTGGATGCCATTCGCTCTTTGGTGGGATTGATGGTTCTTGTTTTCGCAATTGTGAATCTGCCAGAAAGCCTATAAATACGGCTAGCTCCAGTTGCCCAGGAGATGCTATTCTCTGTTCCAAAGATTCATCTCATTGCAATGTCCGCAGTTCCTTTTCACAGAAAAGATTGAATGAAAGCCTTGACCGTAATGTATCAGGCTCGTCTGGTCTTGATCTTAACACCAATCGACAACATGCGTCAGTCGAAGATTACTTGAACCCCTTTTATCCATACAAAAACTTTGATAATGTGAAGTCAAAATTAGGAGCTTCAGAATGTGGAAGTTCTACTGGGCCTTTGGAAGAGAATGAATCACTCAAGTTGTGGAAAGCCATTAAGAAAAATGGTTTCCTTTCATGCTCTCATGGAGGAGTACCTATTCAGAAATCTCAAGGTCCAAAAAAGAAAAGCAAAACTGATGCTTTGAGGCAAAAATTTGAGCTTGCAAAGAGAGAACAAGCCAATAGATTTGCGAGAATTGCAGCTCCAAGTGGACTTTTAAGTGGTCTGAATCCAGGTATCATTAATCATGTGAGAAACAGTAAGCAGGTACATGCAATAATTGAAGCCCTTGTGAAGTCTGAAAAACAGAATCTTTGTAATCAAATGAAATCTGAAGAACATGTAAAGAGACACGATAAGGAAAACATGAGAACTATAAATTGTTCACCTGTTCAAGACACTCTGCGAGTAAAAGGTGGTTCATTCTCTTCTCATACAATGTGTCTTCCCTCTTCATATCGTGACATGGTTGGAGTTGATGTGTGCAAGTTTGGCAAAAAGAATGGTAGACTTTCTATTGGTTCCAAGTCCAACTGGGACAATGGCGACGAAAGTCTGAACCTCAAGCTATCTTTATCATCTGGCAGTGATAGATGTATATCTACAGAGCAGCTAACTTGTGCAGATAGTATCAATAACCTATCTGTTAAAGGTACCTTTTTAGAAGTCTTTGTTCATTTGCTCATTGTATTGTTTAACATAGATGTTTTGTCAGTGCCAAAGGTGGAAAAAATGAAGCAATGTCTACTCATTTACTCTTAATATGTGGTGCTTATGAAAATGATTTTTTTAATTTTTATTTATAAATATATATATATATATATATTTATTTGTTTATTTATTTATTTATTCATTTTTTGTAGGCGCTAGTGTTGCTTCTCTGTGGTTGGAGTTTCTGTATGAGGATACCAGAGGACGCATGACTGGTATATCTTGCTATTATAGTTTAACCACTTTGAAGTTATATTAAACTCGAGGGCCAAAGTAACAGTTTTTTTTCCCTGCGGCAGCATTGAGGAGGAGTAAAAAGAGAGTTCGATTAGTTATTGAGAAAGAATTCCCATCATTGTTATCAAGTCAGTTTGCATCAAACCAAGACAATGATGCAGGGATTAGAAATTTTTCAAAGGTGTCAAACTTGCACATTTTGAAGTGGCAAGATGCATTTATTCAAATGGAAAATGCATTATCGGGAGGAAAATCTCTGGTAAGTAGTCTCTTGCTACTATAGTATATGATATGATAGTTTCTTTGTCAAAACTTAGCTCCAAATGTTGATGTTGATGCACAAAAGTAATTTTGAGAAGGAAATTTCATTGGAGAAAGTCAAAGAGATGCTGGACCACTGTAAACAGGGGTTGCAAGTGAAGAATCCTGATAGAACTACTGAACCCAACAATGCATTCGGGTAATATAAGTTGTGGCTCTTGCTCTGGTAAATTTGAAGCAAGTTTTGTCCATAAATTGTTTTCATTTTACTGTGTTCTTCAGATACGGTAAAGCTGCAGCCTTGGTGAAAGAATGTGCAGTCAGAGCCGCTGCTGCTTCCATGTACTCAACATGCAAATTTGTGATGAAACCAGAGGATGAATCTTGTACTCCGATTAGAAACTAATTTTCCTTTCATTTTCCGCTTTATATGATTTGGTCAGTAGGTGCTTCCTGGCTTTGAATTGATTTACGCTCTCTAACCATAGCAGGAAATGTTGCTTATGTAATACCCATCATTCTCGGTTACAACTGTAACTTCTTCACAGTGAAAAGAAATGATAATTGATGGTTTCTCAATAACTTTTGCTCGCTGTTATTGGCATGGTGAAGAGAGCATTTTTCTCACTGCTGTGAATTTGTACAACAGAAATTTAGAGGCGTTTAGTTTTTCTTATTAGTTACAATTTCGGGAAAAATTCATGAAACAGCTCAGGGGTTCTACGAAATATCTACATCAAATTGACATTTTTTTGTCATTAAAAGCTTGCTGTTTTTTAAAAAAACCAAACAAATTTTTAGCTTTAGAATCCAGGAATTTTGCTTGTTGCAGGGTAAAAGTGTTCAGCTTAAGTTAGTGAGGTCAGATTTTGCTGTTTCAATGAAATTCATTACCACAAACACTATCTCAAATACCCATTAAACATAAACATGGTCATGATATTTTTTCCCGCAGATTTGAGGCTTTCTATATGAGATACGAGAAATCCAACACTTTCAAATATCTGTTATTTCATGTTCATATTTTCTAAGGGGGATGCCTGGCTCTCCTCAAGCCACATCAAGCCTGGTCCCTCATACAACACACCCGTTATTCAGAAAGTACACATCAAACAGCCTCTTTGTTCACAGAATTGAGTTATTACATTGAAAACAAACTAGCAACAAATTCTTTAATTGCGACAGTCAAGTTGAAAACGTTAAGCTTTTTTCAAAAAAATAAAAAATAAAATGCGGTCCCAAGAAATCTAAAAAAGAGTGAAGACACTAGAAAATTTCATTATCTGAAGCCCATAGGATTACAGAATTCTTTGGCTCCAACTCACTACTCTTCCGTGGCCTTCTCAATAAATGTCTTCTTAATCCAGTCAAATGGCTGCAAAACAGATCATTTCCAAATGTAAATAACTCCACAAACAGGCGTGAGGATTATGATTGGCTATCTGAGAATCTAGTAAACACAAGATACATTTAAAAAACGCCACGCACAGGAATTCTAATACTTAGTGCTAAAATAAAATTAATGTCAGTTGAATTCTTAACAATAATGAGACCACTGAATCAACAAATTTATCATATATCAGTTTTCCAATTCAGAAAAGTTCCACAGCTCGAGGAAAGGCAGAAAACAATCACTTCGGCCTCTAATCAAAATCCTAGTCCAACTTGATTGGAATTTGAAAAGTAACTGCAAACCATTTCTAACACACTCATCAAGACCTAGCAGTCTAGTGTTGGTATTTCGCTAGATCACCCCCATATCAGCCAACACTGTTGTTTTTACATCAATGCAGACCCAATGGCTGAAGGTTTAACTCGTCTGGTTTGTCATTTACAAATTACCTCGTGTAGAAGTTTCTCAATCTGGGTTTACCGCCCATGCCCATTTAACATACAAGTTTGTCTTGCAAAGAGATTCATTCCATCTTTTGTATTCATTTTGGGTCTTTCTACGGTAATAAACTATCATACCAAAACAAAATGTAAAAAAAGCATTTAGACAATCAAACAACAGGCAACAACTCAGCACACAGAAAAAGAAAACAAAATATTCACAACAATACAAGCACCCATGACAGACCGAAAATATCCATTTTTTTCTCAAATGAAACCACCCACTTCTCAATAGTGATTAAAAAAAAAAACAAGTAGCAAGCAAATTCACAACATCATCAAACACGAACCCCAACAGAGGAAAAAACAATGTAAGACTAAACACATGATTTATAGATTCCATATAAAGAAGGAATAAAGGAGACAAATATATATAGATAACTAAAGAAACCATTTTTATCAGACTATCATACCAAAAAAAAAAAAAAACAGCAAATCAATTCATCCCCAATCAGAAAAAAAGCCTAAGAATAATCGCATGATTCACAGATCGAGTGAAGAAAAGTGACAAACCTGGACGAGCCAGAGGGCGGTGGTGGTGGCGGCGACGCCCCAGGCGGCGGCGGCGGAGACGTCGGTGGATTGGGGTCGGAGGGAGGGGCGGAGGAACTTGAAGAGGCCAGATCCGGCGGCCGATCCCGCTCCCATTTTTGGCCTTCCTTCTTCCTTCTTCCTTCTTCTTTCTTCTTTGATGGGTGGTGGATCGTGGACGAGCAAAACTTTGAGAAGGGCTTCGGCTTTTGTTTGTTACACAAATACTAAAATACTAATTGGGCTTCCCTTTTGGGCACTTGAAGAGGGCTTTCTTTTTTTCTTTTGACTCCCTATTAGTTAATCGCTTCTAATTAATCCAACGAGCTACCTAACTTTTGTGAGCCCCCTATTCGGTTTGATTCGGCTCAAAACTCTCATCGATCAATAAGAGCATAAATTCCAAAATTCGATTCAAATACTTATTATTATTATTACGTGATATAGTATATTATATTTTTGGTATTTAATGTCCATTTAGAGATATAACGTGAGCACCGAAAGTAAATATAAAAAATACAAAGGGTATTTTCCTTGCCGGTATATTATACTATTTTCCTTATTATTATATTATCTTGAATTTCATAATAAGCTCTCCCTCCCTTGGAACCGACACCGAGTAGATCTAATCTTTGTTTTGTACACAAGTTTGAGTTTAAGTCGAGCTCAAATATTGTGATTTGAAATCGAGCTAAGTTCGAACATGGATATTCAAAACTTGTGCGAGATCAAATGAGCTATTTCTAGTCGATTTCAAATATATATCAAATTCAACTCTCTCACTCTTTTTTTTTTTAAGGAAACTCACTCGCTCAATTATTAGCCCAATATTAATAAGTGTATCACAATTATAATGTCCAGCCCGTAAATTGATCGATCTACTCATTTTTTCAAAACTAGTAATTAAGTTAAAGATTAGATACCTTATCTTCATCAATACAATTAAAATCATTTAAAAGGTTCGGCCAATAGAATTTTGATTATAAAACTTTCATGGTGCTGCCTTTGGTTTCCAGAATGGCCTCCATATTCTGATGAGTGGCAATGATACCAGACGTCTAGCATTTCTTCTTTTGTGACACATCTTCTAATTATCTAGCCACTCTATCTTCTAAACAGTTATGGCTCATCCCAAAAATAATGATTGGCATCAATCAAAAACTCTTTGCTGCTATGGTGAAATATTTAAGGGAAGAAGTTGACCAATAAGAAAATTTACATAATCTGTAAACTATGGTAAGTTAGATGCCCTTGCCAATAAAGTTGCTCATTTGAAAAGCTTTCTTGAATTAACAATGAGTTGGCTTCATTCTTCTTATTTACTAGTTTGAACAAGTGATCTTCTTACATTCTCCGAACCCTTTTGTCTCTTATTTCTATACACCG